>BPUM01001112.1:0-108635 GCA_020521455.1 Prunus kanzakura | reverse complement strand
GAAGAGGAAAAATCCATGAGGAGGAGACTGTTACATCTTCGGGGTATAGCAGTAATAGGTAAACGTGTGGGATCTTTACTCTCCCTTTTAGTCTTGATTTGTCAATTTCTAACAATCTGGATTGTTTTTGGTGATTGACAGAGACGATTCAGGGTGAATCTCCCATTCCAGAGAGCACTGGTAAGAGCTTGACTAGTCTTGCTCTTCTGATACCTCTTTCTTATATGGGTTGTCTTTTTTCTTATTGCAGCTCGGGCTGACCTCACCCCTCCTGGCGATGTTGCTCCTGGTGAAAGAGTGGAAGAATTTTCTGCTCCTCCCCCTTCTTTTTAACCTTCTGGCCCTGGTCCATCAAGCGTAGATAAGGGAAAGGCCCCTCTGGTAGAGGAAGAAGAAGAAGAAGAAGAAGAAGATAACTTGCTTCTTCAGAGAAAACGAAGGGCTCCATCTTCACCGGGTTCTGGGAACACTAATCCTGAACGAGGTACGAATCTTACCCTTTTTAAATCGTCCTTGCCCTTGGTAAATGGGTTTTTTATGCTCAAAATAGCATTGTTTATTTCTGGTCCCAGGTGCTGGTGAAAAGAGGGCAAGAATGGATTTTTCTTCTAGCGAAGGAGAGGAGCCGGAACTGGATCCCATGCCAGTACCTCAGGTCTGATTCTTGAATTTGTTCATCTTTCCTTGATTTTCAATCTTTTTCTGAGACTGTTATCTGCGATTGCAGCGCCCAGGCAAAGAAAAGGTTCCAGGATCTATCCCTGCTGATGGGCGTCCCCAGAGGATTCATCTGAAAGTGAGGACCATTAAGCTTGAAGAAGGTGTTGACCTTCCTCCCTACGAACCTCTACTAGTTCCAGGCTCAGCTGCGACCCCTACGAACCGCCCTATTTTTTCAAGTCTTGGAGTGTCTGGGGCTTTCAGGCCTCGGTCTAGGCGCGCCACCAATCTCACAAGTGCAGAAGGCAGGAAGGTCCTTCTGACCTTGAGCAAGCCAGATGTGGTGCTTGCTAATGCAGTGCAAGGGCTTAAGGCTCTATGGAATTTGATTAGGGCTCCGACTTTCGACCCGGTGGCAGATCATGATACTCTCTCGAAAATTCAGCCTCTTCTTTGTCAGATTGCTGAAGTGAAGCCACATATTGCCCCTGCGTGCAACCACCTGGACCGATGGCTGAGCAAAACACTGAAGCACATCTGCGAGATTAAAAGTATCCTTCCTTCTGCGATAGATCCTGAAGAGATTCTGGAAGATCATTGTGATCGCAAGGAAGGATTTGCGGAGGCTGTTGAAGCGGCGGAAGATGTGCTGGATAGGCTTGAGGCGCTGGAACAAGAGGAAGTTGCTCTGAAGGGTGAGATTTCTGCTAATCTCAAGTTGAAGGCAGAGCTGGAAGCTAAGATGGCGGATATTCGGGCTCGAATTGCGGCCAGTGAACCTGCTGTTCAAGACTTGACTTCTCGCACCTTTCGGGCCAGATTGGCCAGCAAGAAATTGACTTCAGCACGTCGGGCCCTTGATTTAGAGATGGACAATTTATTGGACTTAATTTCCACTATTCTAGAATTTATTGTTTAAATTTTGGTTATTTTAATTCTCTTTTGGCATGTAGACATCCATTATGGTTTAAACCACGCCATGGTATTTTCCTTCCTTTAATTTGTTTTTTGACAGTTATTCCCGTTCAACCATTAATTGGTTCAATAACTGCGTTTTAGACAAATCGAATTCCAGGACGATGGCCATTTAATCCCAATGAGTACAGACCTTGTAACAACATTCGTTTTTAAGGAATAAAAGTAACCAAGTCTGGGAAGCCCTTCCAAAGCTGTTTTTTGGGCTTACTCTCATAAAGTGGGCTTTTTGTCCGTTACGCGTCGTGTCCTTATGCACGGTTTCATTGAGTGTCGCACCTCGAAAGAAATCATGTCCTTTTCTTTTTGGGCACGTGTTATGCTGACGGAGACTTGTCAGGCGGCTGAATTGAAAGGTCGCATCGAGTTTTAAATATCTGACACGAGCCTTCCCCCTTCTTTTGCCTTTCCATTTCCTGTCTTTTCGAGATCGTGTCAAAAGGGTCTGTATTTTTCCTTGGAGCGAAAAAATTCAACTTCCTTCTTTCTTTCAAACTTTTGAATTCCTGTGTATTCCTAGTATTTTCTGAGTAAAATGGCAGCTAAGAAATCCTCGACCTTTGCCCCTGACACTTCTTCTTCCGGATCTGCTTCCTCTGGACCGGCCTTCCTTTCCGGGACGGGAGTGAAAGATTTTGCCTCTGTTTTTGACGGCTGGGTTGAGAGGTTTGCTGCCGGCCGTGCTCAGTTCCTGTTGTGCAAAGATGCCATCAGTTTTGCGAACGACCACTGTATATTAGGCCCTCGATACTTTGATCAGAAATCTGATCAACTTTGGAACTACGAGGTGCATCCTGTTCGTGCCCCAATTCCGGCTTGTCGCAAAGGGGGCGTTGATGGGTCGAATTGGAACAAAATGCTTCCTCGATTCTTTCCAAAAATCGATGTATCGAGTGTCGAACTTCGCTGGGCTGATTGGGTGAATAGAATGGAGCCTCGTTACAAGGCTTGTTGGCTTGATAATGGCATCTATCAAGCCATCACTTGCTTAGTCGTTCAGCCACAGGCCGATTCCCCTCTTCTAGGTTCAGCCCTGGTTTTCTGGAACAGAGCCTCCAACACTTTCGATTTTGGAGTCGGGCCAATGTCGATTTCCATTCTTGATCTTGCAGTGATCTTTGGGTTTCGTCCTCACGGGCGGAGCGCTGACTGGTTAGGTAATCTCTCAGGAGAAGGAGAGGAAGAAAAATCTCGAAGTCCTTACCAGTTTAATAGGGTCCAATCGGGCCTATGGTGCTTTTATGGGGGCCTTTATGGATCAGGGAGTTGATTATCCTGATGGGGAGCCTGTGATGTTCCTGTTATACTGGTTGAACAGGTTCATCTTCCCCAGCGCTTCCAACTGCATCACCATGGAGTGGCTCCATCTGGCTGAGGGCTTATCCACTTACAGGGACATCGCTACTGGTCCCTTGATTCTGGCTTCCATCTACAGAGCTTTGAGGGAAGCGACAGTGGAGCCCATCAATCTCAACGTGAAGGGACCCTTATGGATGGTTCAGGTCTGGCTTCAATTACGGGCTCGAAAGTTGCGGGTTGCTTCTAATAGCGTACCCTTGCGGGAATTACTGCTGAGTACTGCTTCTGGTAAGACCACCGAAGAGTGCTTTACTTTCCTTTTGTGTCGGAAGACTAGGCATGCTCCCCAGTGGCTGGAAAATTTGAAAAGGGGTTCACCTTGGTTCGACAATCGATCAATTTACCAGGGCCCTCGAGATGGAAATGCCCCTTTGGCCTCTGAGAATATGGACATTTTCTCATGCCTGCAGACGCGAGACTTGCCTTGTGGCGGGAGAATGGACTCCAGAAATTACCAATATGGGGTAGAGGCCTACAGTCCCCAATTCTTTAGCAGACAATTTGGCTGCCCCCTAGTGATACCTGAATTGGACTATTCCTTGGTCAATAAGGGTTCGTCCTACAGATTTCCCAAATTAAATAAAGAGGATCTCTTGGGTATTCGGGCGAAGAACAGAGAATCGGCCCGAACTCTAGAATTGAAGCCCTATCAGCCTTACTGCTATTGTACTGAATCCTTCCAAGTCTAGTGGGATCATTGTCTTAGTAGGTATGGGCCCCTTCATGAGGCGTATTCAAGAGCCTTCAAGAGCTGTCCCTTTCGGAGGGATCTCAAGGGTGAAGACAAGCAGGTTTTGCTTGAGCAGATTGCAGAAGACAACCGGCTATCCCTAACTGGTAAGAGGTGTATTTCTGTCCCTATTCTTTCTTGACGCAGTCATGATTATCTCTTATCTTTCAATGCAGCTTCGGTCAACTATCAGTCCTTCTGCACGCCCAGCCAATTGACTATTTTGGGGCAAGGGATCGCAGGCGGATTAAAGACCCCTGTTCTCGTTCAGCGGAGACAGAAGGAAAGAGTTTCCAGTCTTCCTGTTTCGCAGGCCGGTGGTGAACTTCCTTCTTCTTCTCCCCAAGGTAAAAAAAAAATTTCTCCTAGATAAACTATTTTCGTGCTTCCAAGCTCTAACCCATTATTGGTTGGAATAGGTGTTCGTGTGGCTGCCAAGAAAAGGTCTCAGCCGGAAGAAGCTGGGAGTGGTGTGAGGATCCTGGGGTTGCTTCGATGGGCCTTTGAATTTTCCTGATTTGTTTCTGTCTCCCCTCCTTTTCTGGGGTTTGCTCACTTCTTATAGCTCGTTGTGCAGGCTCCTGCTCCTTCTCCTTTGATGGTTCCTCCGCCAGACGCTGCTCCGCTTGGTGATGGGTCCGAGGGAAGAGTTGCTGATGTTGGCTCTGCTGCTGAGGTAAGCGATGACCGTTTTTTTTTTTTTTTTTGGTGCTGAGGTGAGCGATGCATGATTTCTCAGGTTGCTGGATTGGCCCCACAAGTAGAGGAGGCCCGAGGAGGAGACACAAGTGATGTAGACAATCGGACTGAGGTATGGTCCGAACAAGCGCCTTGGCATAATGATCCTTGGGTAACATCTTATGACATGTGGATTGATTGCAGGTAACTCCAAATTCTTCCGCTCCAGTTGAAACTGTCGGACTTGAGAAGGAGGTGCCTGAAGAAGGTGTTCCTGTGTCAGAAGGTCCTGCAGTAGAGACTCCGGCCGAGAGAAGGATGGCCAAGAAAAGGATGCCCCCGGTGATGATGCCCCCCGGGCCCGAGAGAATGAGCCCGAAATATCAATTCCCACTCCTGCCGTCGAGGCTTCTTCTGGTTCTGCGGGTTTGAAGGCGCCTGAAAGCTCAGGAACCGGAAACTCTGACAGTACTTTTATTTCTAACGCCAGAGCGAAGATATTACTGGGAAAATGGCTGGCGCTTCCTTTGGAAGAAAAGGTGATGGATGAGCAAGGTGCTAAAGTTTCTAATGCCCTGGATTCCATCTGTCGTGCCTGTCCTGATTTTGCAACGTTCTACGAGACTGCCAAGACCGATTTGGAAACTCTTATTGGCAAATTCAAACGCGATGATCCGCTGTTGCAAACTTCCGACGCTCTTCCTGGATTGGAGGCAGAGTTGGCCCAAGCAAAGAATGTGATGGAAGCGCAGCTTCAGGAGCTGACTGAACAGGACGCGCTGCTGAAGCAAGTATGTTGGCGTCTGAAGACTTCAGAGGCCCGATTGGCAAGAGTGCTAGTGCAGAAGAGAGAGCTTCAGGATGTGGCGGACCAAATGCTCACGACTTTGTCCTTGGCCAAAGAAGATTTGGATAAGGCGGACATGGATGTTGGGATAGAGCTGTGGGGTGAAAAACTGAAGAAGATCCGTATTGATCGCTTGCGTGTGGAGGTGCTACATTTTTCGGACAAGATCAAGACTCTACTGGATTTGCTAGTGTAACTTTTATTTGACTTGTCCGGACATCCTTGCTGTTTTCTAATCTTTTACTTGCCCTTTAATTGTTTATGTCGCTGAATGATTATTTGGAATGATGAAACTGCAGATGGGCTTTATAAAATTTCAAAAACTTTGGTTCATATGTGATCGCCCTTTGATGTGGGTAATTTGTCACAACATCATTAGCATACAAGGTCTTGCCACATACATTATGCTTCCTTAATCCGTACTAAGATCGATGCCTGTTGTTTCCCATAAAGAAGGGATGAACTTCTTTAGCCATTGTCCGTTTATAGGGTGTTGGTGGGGGGTTCCGTCCCTATCTAGCAGTAGATAAGCCCCTTTCCCTAGGATTTTGTGCACCAGAAATGGACCTTCCCAGGTTGGGCTCCATTTTCCAAATCCTGTCACGTGGGCTCCTAGGGGTAAAATAGCACGCCAAACGAGCTCTCCTTCTTCGAACGTCTTTCCTCGGACCCTTTTGTTATAAGCCCGAGCCACTGCCTGTTTACCAACCATGAGATGATTCAAGGCCTTGGCCCGAATCGGGCTTAACTCCTCCAATTCCTTCATCATGGATTCGATATAAGCTGTGTCATTCATGTCAGGTTGTCGCTCCAGGCGTAGAGATTGCACATTGATTTCAACCGGCAGAACTGCATCGTGACCGTATGTCAATGCGAAAGGAGTAGTACCGATAGATGTTTTCTTCGATGTCCGATCCGCCCAAAGCGCCTTGGATAACCTTTCGTGCCAGTCCCTAGGGTTGTTTTCGGCCATCTTTTTGATGATGTTGATCAAGACTTTGTTAGTAGACTCTGCCTGGCCGTTTGCCCGTGGGAAATAGGGACTAGATTGTACGAACTTGATGCCATAGGCGTCCGAAAAGTCTTGGATTTCCTTGGAGATAAAGGATGTGCCTCTGTCAGTAGTGATTGTTTCTGGGATCCCAAATCTGTGAATGATCTGTTGCTTAATGAAGGTGATCACTACTAAAGAAGAAATAGATTTGACTGCGCTCGCCTCCACCCATTTTGTGAAATAATCGGTGGCCACAATGATGAATGTGTGTTTCGTTGCTTGAACTAGGCACGATCTTGCCTACGAAATCCATGGCCCATCCTCTAAAAGGTCGAGGTTTGATAATCGAATTTAAGGGAACGGCTGGCAAGTGCTGTATCGGGCCATTCCGTTGACAATCTTCGCAACCTTTGGCGTAGTTAAAAGCAGTCTTTTTCCATAGTTGGCCAAAAATAACCATATCTCTTGATTAGCCAGCGCATCTTTTTTCCTGACTGGTGAGCACCACAAGATCCTTCATGAATCTCTCCCATAACCCTCATGGACTCTTTTGGTCCTAAACATCTTAGGAGGACTCCTTCATTGGTTCGTCGAAATAGATCTCCATTCATGACTATGAATTTGGTGGCGTGGTATTTGACTTTCCTGCTCACCCTTGGAGATGGGTTGGTCAGATAATCAATCAGAGGTTTCTCCAATCTCCAGCTTGCACTTCATTTGCGTTTATCTCGAAGTCCATCCCTCTGCTGAGGATCGAAGGTAGAGACATCTTCTGAACTTTAATGGTCCTTTCGGACTGGTGCTCCTGTATCTGGATGCCAGATGCTATTTGTGCCATTTCATTGGCAGCCAGGTTGTCAGCTCTCGGGATATATTTGACTGATATATCTTTGAACATAGAGCTCAGATTGCGTGCTGCGACGTAGTAGGCTGCCATAGTTGGGTCTCTGCATTTATATTCATTTGTCAATTGCTTGATTATCAGCTGAGAATCTCCAAAGACCTTCAAGTGGGTTACCCCAAGCTCTAGCACCATTTCCAGACCGATAATCAGAGCTTCATATTCGGCCCTATTATTGGTGCTGTCAAAATCGAGTTGAAATGAATAAGCATATTTGGCTCCGAATGGGTCTTCAATGACGATACCTGCACCAGCTGCTGACTCTGACCTTGATTCGTCGAAAAATAGTTTCCATGGTTTGATCTGGACAGTCTTCACAGGTATTAAAATCTGTCCTTGCTGACCTGGTAAGTTTCCAAAATTTGATCTCCAATTTCGGAGCTCTTTGATCGAGTGGGAAACCGAGGTTGGCTATTTCCATAGTGCTTAAATCCTCAATTTCGACGCAAGGGTGGGCGGCTAAAAAATCTGCAATAGCCTGCCCTTTGATTGCCTTCTGAGGAACGTATCTGAAACTGAACTCTGAGAGAGCCAGAATCCATTTTCCTTATCGTCCCCTTAGTACGGGTCTATTGAGCATGTATTTAATCAGATCAGTTTTGGCAATTATATGAACAGTAAAAGGAAGCATGTAGTGTCGTAATTTTACTGCTGTGAAATATAGTGCAAGGCAGAGTTTTTCAATAGCAGAATAACGAGTCTCAACCTCCTGTAATATTCTACTTAGATAAAATACAGCTTGTTCTTTGCCCTCTGTATTGTCTTGGGCTAATAAACTACCGATAGAATTATCTGAAGCAGAAATATATAATTTAAGAGGGACGCCCTTTCTTGGAGGCGTAAGGACTGGTGGGTTACTCAGGTATTGCTTTATCTGATCAAACGCTTCCTGTTGGATCGGCCCCATAAGAATGGATCCTTGTCCTTTATTCTTAACAAAGAAGAGAAGGGCTGGACCTTCCCAGCCGAATTGGCAATGAATCGCCTTAGAAAATTGATCTTCCCGAGTAAACTCTGCAGCTTTTTTTTGCTTCGGGGGACAGGGGCGTCGATGATTGCTTTGGCTTTATTCTTGTCCACTTCGATGCCTCTCTGGTGTACTAGAAAACCCAGGAAATTTCCTGCCTGAACGCCGAAGGCGCACTTCTTCGAATTCATCTTTAGCTGATGCTTCCTCATTCTGATGAAAGCCTTCCTGAGATCTTCCACATGCTCCTCCTGTTCCTTTGATTTAACGACCACATCGTCTATATATACCTCAAGTGTGTGTCCGATCATGTCATGGAAAATGGCGTTCATTGCTCTTTGATACGTGGCCCCTGCATTTTTCAGCCCGAAAGGCATGACTACATATTCATATGCCCCCACGTGCCCTGGGCATCTGAATGCCGTCTTATGAATGTCCTTTTCGGCAACCATGATCTGGTTATACCCCGCGTTGCCATCCATGAATGACAGAATTTTGTTACGCGCTGCTCCATCAATTAGCATATCAGCCATAAGCATGGGGTATTCGTCCTTTGGGGTAGCTTCATTCAGGTTTCTGTAGTCAACGCATATTCTAACAGCCTTGGTGACCTTTTTAAGAACGGGCACGATGTTTGCCAACCATTCGACATATCGGGCTGGTCTGATGAATCCTGCCCTTAATAACCGCTCAATTTCTTCTTTTACCTTCAATTCAGTTTCGACTGACATTCTTCGCTTTAACTGCTTTACTGGTTTATAGCCCTCTTTTATGGGCAAGCGGTGTTCTACCAAACTTCTGTCTAATCCTGGCATCTCATGGTAGTGCCATGCGAAGTAGTCCCTGAATTCTTGGAGGAGAGAAATTAATTCTTTCTTGATGCCAGGATCCAAGAGGCTACTGATGAATGTTGGCCTTGGATCCTCATCAGTTCCCAAATTAATTTCTTCAAGAGGGTCTTGAATTTCTGGAGGTGTCGTGCTGAGTTTAGTGGGCCCTAACTAAATTTCTTCATTTAGCCCTGCCGATTCGATCCAGTTGTCTTCAGAAACAAATTCGGCCATATAATTGGCCGGATTCATGCCTAGCTCTTCTTGCGCCTCCTCTTCCACTTGCAGCCGCTTCGCTAGAGACGTCTCTGCCAGAGACGACCCTTGCTCCTGTTGGTCTCGTTTATCCATGTGAATGGGTGAAGGATATTTGGGGCCTTTCCCATTCCTCTGCTGAGAAAATGAGGCCCTGTTGGATGAACTTCTGGGCCATCACAATCGGAGAGTGGCCGTTCTTGACTAGTTCTGGAATGGTAAAAGGAGCTATGTCTTCGTTGTAAAATCGTGCGTCGATGCTATTGGCAGATGGCAAGAATGGCTGAGGATCTGCCTTTATCATCTCGTAGTCTTCTAATTCCTCATCCCACATTAGTAGTTCTTGTTGAAGGGAAGATGATATAGACATGCTCTGATGTATCCAGTCCCTTCCCATCAAAGCATGGTAAGAGGAGGTGCTATCCACCACTAAATAAGATACCATCAAGTTCTTAGATCCGACTTCAAATTCGGCCACCAAAATGCCATGAGTGGCGATAATGGTTCCTGCGAAATTAGATACAGTCAAATCAGTGGGGATGAGATTTGCCTTGTTCTTTCCCAACTTTTCTAACCTTTTGAATGGTAAGATATTAACAGCGGCTCCTCCGTCGATTAGCACCTTCTTAAAAGGCACGCCGTTAATTCTAGCGGAAATGAACAAGGGCCTCAAGTGCTTCGTCATTGCTCGGGTTGGTCTGGTGAAGAATACCAAAGGGATCCCTACTCCCGAATTCTCCATTTTTCCGGCCGTGCTTGATCCGTTCATCTTCAAAATTTCAAGCCTTTCATCATGATCATCAATTATGTGTATTAACGCGGTCGGACGATCTCCAATCAGACTATCGCCCTCCATATATCCTGGCTGATTCTCTCGTGATCTGTAGAAAGCTGGGAGGATGTACACCATATTTATGGGCATAGTTTTATGAATAGCGAGTGTCGGTTCGACTTCCATAAGTTGATTTTCCTGACCTTCTTTCTTTGCGGCGATTTTTGAGGTTGTTGGGTTTGCAACCTGTCCTGTCGTGACAGTGATCCCGGGAACCTCTTCCAAGGTTCCGAATGTCAAGGCTGGGGTGTGATTAGGCTGCTCACCTTGTTCTCTGCCTTCGATCTTCAAACCCAAAGCAGCTTTGAATTCCTCATGGTTGAGTTCGTAGTTCAACAAGTTGTCATCTTCTTCTTCGGACATGTTATCATCTTCCTCTTCTTCTTCCATGGATAACTTGGCCCGAATCATCTTTTGTGGCATTATAACCTTTAAACCGGACCTTGATGGTCCGCTTTCGGGCTTTGCTACCATTGTCTTTTCATTACTTTGGTCGCGCGAAACGACTTCTCCTTCGACCCTCGTCGGGCGCCTGAGGATAGTTTTGCCTACCAAGAGCCTTGGTATTTTTGGGTAGAGTGGCGACTGATCAGCTGAAGCGTGGTGTTGTGGCTTTGGTTTTCTTGATTCCTGTTCTTCCTGGATCTTTGGGAAGGATGGTGATGCTTTCGGTCTGAGAACTCCAGTGGTTGGTCGTTTCCTACTTTGCACTTCATGGTCTCTGTCCTCGGTGTTGGCAATGGAATCAAGGTTGACCGTCTGGTTTTGTGCATATCTTCTGGCCTTCCCGTATTGCCTCCTGACTCTTCGGGCCTGGGTGTTGGTCAGTTCCTTCTCATGCTTGCCGCCTTTTCCCACTAGGTACCACCTGCCATTTCGTACCGTCATAACTTTACCAGGTTCGATTGGCTTCACATTGGTTGAATTGGATGTGGTAGATGGTCTGTTACTTCCTTCATTCTGAGCGCGCATCTTCCCAGGCTGTGCAGATGATGTTCCGGATTCAGGTCGGACCAGTCTCGTGCGCCATTCGTCTCTATCTTCCAGTCTTATGCGTTCGGCCCTCTTTGATATAAATGGTTCTTGGATGGCTTTTCTGCTTACTTCTCAAAACTTCTCATAATTACCTTTGCGACCCTGACGTGGGCTAAAAGGGCTATAGTTTTGGGCTTCGGACCTGTGGATAATTTTGGTCAGTTTCGACTATGATTTTGAAGTAATTGCTCATCGATGTTTCCTCCTGTCGGCAGGTATCTCGAGTTCGCATTCGCATTTGCATCGGCTGCACATTCACAATTCCTGCCTGTGATGGTCGCTTTTGGTCCTTTCTATCGATGACTGAGGTAGCCTTCCCTGCTTTCTCAATATCCACTACGATCCTCCTCTTACTATTGCCTTTCGGGCCAAGTTGACTCCCGACCATGTGAGTGGGAAACAGCTCGTTATCGACTCTCATAGCGGTTGGTTTGTCCAGGAGGATCTTGCCTTCGTTGATGAGATCCTGGATAGCATCTCTGAACTGAACACAATTATTAATAGCATGAGAGAAGGAGTTATGCCACTTACAAAACAATTCGCCTTTCACTTCTTCTTGTTTTGGGAATACATGTTTCTCGTCAAGCTTGATCACCTTCCCTCTGAGTAGCTCGTCAAAGATGTTTTCCGCTTTGGAGAGATCGAAGGAATATGACTTATGTTTTTGCTTATAGGGTACGAAACCTCCGGTTGGGGGAGGATTACTCCGCTGTTCTTTTCCTGGTCTCATCACGGCCTTGCAGGTGATCGAATCCTTTATTTGAATGATCTCGGCAAGTGATACCTCCGGACCGACGCTCCCTTCGCTGGTTTCAGTAAATTCGTTGATGACTTCCAGATGATGGACCGGATTTTTGAAGTAGACGGGTTTAGAACTGTTTCTCCTTTGCGCCTCTTCCTGGAGCAACAGTTCATATTTCCCTGCTCGTTGAGCCACGTCTTGCAAGTCCATAAACTCCTTATCGTCGAATTTCTTTCGAAGGGGTAACCTGAGAGCATTCTGGGCCATCTTGATGAAATGTTTCTCATCCATGGGGATTTTGCATTTCATCTTGAGTTTCTTAAAACAGGCGATGAAATCTTGTACCGTTTCGTGTTCTCCCTATTTCATATCAGTTAGGTCGTTGATAGTGACCTCGGGTTCGGGCCGATAATATTGCTCCATAAAGGCTCCCTCCATTTCTGCCCATCCTGTGATAGAATTCGGGCTCAAATTTGAATACCAGGTGAAGGCTTGGCCTGAAAGGGAGCTTCCGAACAATCTTAATTTCAAGAGAGGTTGGGTTTCGATGGCTACACATTGGGCCGAAAAACGCCCAATATGTTCTAATGCTGACGCGTACAAATCTTCTCCGTTAAACAAACTGAAATTTGGCACCTTGAATCCCCGGGGGAATGGTAAATCATCGATATACGCAGGATAGGGCTTCTGGTAAGTGGGTCGAGCCGCCCTTCTGATTCCGGCCTGACCATTATAAACAAGCTGCCTCAGTCCCTCTATTTCATTTCGTATGGCTTCATCCGGGTGGAGTGTCGGAGGAGGTTCGATAGCGACCTGTGGGTTCTGACCTGCCTCTTCTTCATCGTCTGAATCTTGAGGTGGCTCGGTCGCTCTTGCATGATCTCGCCTCGCCCGTCCATTGCTCCCATTATTACCGTGGTTGTGGGCAATGTGGACGTTGAACCCTGCAGGTTCTCTCCACTTCTCGGCGTACATATTCTTTCGGACGGGTCCTGGTGGTAAGGCGGCCTCTCCGGTCCTTGGAGCTTGATATTTGGAAGAGGTTCCAGAAGATGTGAACCGCTGACCTCCCGGTTCCTTAGACGGACTGTTTGCTTGTGTCGAGACTGGACCAGCGAGCGCCATGTCTGACGTACCTGTGTGATTAACCTGAAAAGGGGTTCCACAGGAACTTCCTACCACCATTTTGGGCGACGTTGAGTTAGCATGGCCGCTTGTCTGGCCCGGAGAATATTTTGGAACTCCTGGGGATGTATTCTCATTTTCGAGGAGCCCTTTTTCTTTCTGGGGCACGTCCTCTTCCTGTGCCATTCGTATGATTCGTTCGAAGATTTGATTCAGGTGAGCCCTAGGTCTCATTTCCTTGTATAGTTGTGTTCACATGTCCCCTTCTCGAACGGTCCTGGACGATGCTCTTGGGACATGTGATTCATAGAAGTTGGTCATAGAGGTGGTCATCGTTTGAAAACCTTCTCTCATGGCCTTTTCTAATCGTTCGAAGGGGTATTCTGTGGAAGACTCCATTGACTCCGTTTCAGCAACCCCTTTGTTTCTCTCGTCAATGGCTTGTGTGGACTTCTGCCATAGTAGACCTTCCTTCTGGTCCTTCTCACCATACACGAGTGAAGGTCCCACTAGGGCGTGCCAAAAATATGTTGGTCTCTTTTTCCATGTCAAGTACTCTTTTCGCCTAATGTTCGCAATATGACGTGCTCGGAAGAATACAGCAGCTGTTAGACCGACACCAATGCCCCGATTGTATCTCTTTGGCGCACGACAGATATTATTTCAATATTCAACGAAATTGAAAGTTGAATCAGGTTGATAAGAAATCCATTCCAGCCTTATTTTGGGCTTAACTGCCTGACTTCTCCTGATTCATGAGTTCTGCTTTATAGGCGTGCCACTGTTGGTTGTAAGACCAGTCCAACAAACCTGGTATAAGCGAGTGTAATGAATGTTTCGTGAAGCTGCGCCTTTTCTCTGAACCCCTGCTCAAGCCATTGTGCTCCAAGTGGGGTACTGGCCTGGATTGGTTCTTTTCTATGCCCCAGTTAAGAGGACTTCAAAATTCTTTCTCTCATGTAAATCAGCTCTGGGTAGTGCAAGCAACACCTATCCAAGCAGGAAAAAAGACAAAGTTCTTTGGTTAGTAAACACCTCGCACGGGTTCACAAACCTAAATTTGAACTTATATTTGATTTAACTACAAATTCGGGCCCAACAATGAGGCTTTCGGGCCCAATCGGTCTGTATCCCTTGAGCTTTTGAGGCCCAATTCAGGCTAAGAACCTTTTGTGATATTATAGTTTAAATAAAATGGAAGCGGAAGCAGGATTAAGTATTGCAAATGTGGAAATGAATATAGGTATAAGCATAACAGAGTTCTTTAAATACGGGCTCCACCATTCTTATTTATTCAGTTCTTAAGCAAGGACAGAAACAGTAAAGATCCATGCTTATTGATCCAAATTATAAAAATACATTATCACAGCGATCTAAAGTTCATAGTTGGTTAAATTATACAAATTCAAATTGAACATTTTCATAAGTTGATCGTACCATGAAGATGGCAGAGAAATAAAAAGATGAACACAGGGGTCGTCTGGCTATCTGAAGTCCGAACGATTTGACTGGAATATCTTGAGAGCTTTTTGAGTGTTTTACAAGACGTTGCGTCTAGTTTTTGGAGAGAGAGTCCCCTTCTTCTGTGCTAGAAGTTCTCTATTTATAGGAGCAGGGGATGTTGTAAGTGATGATGACTGAGAGAGGTTTGTTTGGCTGTTGTCCAAAGTCAGCTTGCTGACTTGACGTCTTGAACTGGTCCATGGTGGGGGTGATTGGACTTTCTGATGAGAACCGCCGGTCCTTCGAAACAGTTCCATGGTCTGAAGCGTTCTCGTACTTGGTGATTCGATGTGCAAGTTGGCTTCTTACCTGGCTTGATGGCTTCCTTGGGCGGCTGGCTTTTCTTACTGGAAGAGGGAAAAGTCAAATCGTCATTAAATGTTGACGGTCCTTTTGCAACTTCGCGTGGGTTTGGAACAGCTTCCGATTTTTATTTATCAGTAGTCCAATCGCCTTGGGCCCTCTGTTCTTGGGCTTTGATTTTGGTGTCATCTTGTTTTTTATTTTATTTTTTATTTTAAACCAGAACAGCCCTTTTGAAAATACCATCCACAAACAGCTATTGGGCTTGGGCCCTTTGTTATGTTCTTTTTTGGGGAGGTGACCACTTTTGGTCCATTGACCAAAATTGGGTACAAACAGAACCCATAATGGAAATTTCAGCTCAAGCTGATTCTTGGTTGTGGAAAAAGGTTTAAAACGAGAACATACACCATCTACAGAAGGAAGATAAATTATAGTGTCTAAAAACTTTCGTGTGCATGTAGGGAGTTTCACTCATGACTTCTTATTTTTGCATAAATATTGATTATATGAGAGCAATATACAACTTTTGTCATTGAGTGGATGCACCAAGAAAAAGTCCAGCCGGATCCAGCGACCTGCCAATTTGTTTTCTCTGCATATGCCAGCTGTGGTTTTCACAGCACGGCCATGGGCTGCAGGTTTTGAGTATGCGCATGATATGTGAAGAAGATGGCAGCTTTCCCGAAAAGGTAGAATTTGAGGATGACTTCATCTTTGCTGAAGACATGGAAGCTGAATCACGAATAGTACAGCTTTTTAAAGATTCTGAAGAGAACCTTGCTGTTGCCCTTTTGAATCTAAGATGGTGCGCCGTGCTTGGCTTCCCAATTTCATGGGCCAGAAGACTGTCATCTAACTACACTGCCAGGAAAGGAGCCACCTAATCATGATTCATATATAGGTGGCATTATGACTCCAGTGAGTTTTCGTTTATTATTATTATTATGATTTGTTGTGGTCGAACGAAGCGTAAGGCCTTCTCAGGAAGGAAGGGGAGAGGGTGAGAGGCACAGATGAGGTCTTGATGAGGGTGTTAAATACCTAGTGCAACTATATTAGATTTGTATTAGGCTAGGCTATATTTATGAAAATTAAGGGATGCCCTTTTATTTTTTGTTTCATTTAAAAGGTGAAATCGTGCTGCAGCTCTCTGAACAAGATCAACTGTGACTAGGAGGAGGAGGAGGCACGTTTTGTTGTTAATTTAACAAAAAAAAAGCACAAAAAAGCATTGATATTTTCTTTATGCTTTTATTCTTTCGCAAGTTTGCTTTGACCGCTATCTTCTGTTGTCATTGTACTTTTGTTATGGTTCAAATCAGTGATGCTGGTGTGCGGTATGAATCCGCAAGGGAGGAGGCATTTTCTCCGCAGCTTAGAATGAGTTGCTCTCCTCTATGGAGGGAAAGAAGGGTGCTGCTGGCAAATTCTTTAAATATTCTCTTCCAATCCACATCTAGGGGTTGTTAGACAAAAAAACTTGTAAAAATAAATCGATAATTTTATCATTCACAATTTATGGGATAAACAACATTACAAATTATAGTTGTTCACGATAAGTTTTCAATTTTTTGTATGAAAACGATAATTGGATTAATTAACAAGATGAATGTTTACATCTCTCAATTTAAACAACCAACCTATCACTCAATTATTAACAGCTTTCAACCAAAGGATGAGTAATGAAGGGAATTAACCTCATTCTTGGCAGATATCTGAATTTAATTCATATCATGACAAAATACAAACTGTTTTCACAAGACGACACGAATTTGAAAGCCATAAGGAAATTTGAGAGTTACAATTACCTAAATTCATCACATGTACAACTGAGTCACTTGTATGACCAAAGTCTTATTTATAGTTTATAAGACTTGAGGGTACAATCTGGTTCGGAATAGGAAACAAAATAAAACAAAAAATAAATAAAAAAACATGAAATCAGAAGGGAGGAACGTTGCTCGACACTGCAGCACAAGACACCACACTTGGGATACTGAAAGCTCTCTCAACTGCTGAAGTGCCCCACAAGACTTGAGCACACTTCGAACCACACTCTTCCGGCACTCTTGCAATTTGCCAGTACTCTTACAACGTCCCTGTTCCACAAAAGCTATTATCAACTGAATAGAACTAGAATGAAGTATATGCAAGTGTCGAATATAACCAAGCACAGAAAATGATAATGCACGCAAACCAGACGTAAGGATATAATATGTGAAACAAAAATCACATGCACATCATATAGAATGGAACATTATCTATCTGTTTGTGTATATAAGCCTAAATGTAGTAGCTCAAAGGTCGAGTCAATCTTATGATCAATACCCAGTTGCATTAACAGGGAACATACATTTGAATGATGGCTATTGGCTTTCTTCACTCCATCTGTTTCTTCTTCTCTTCACTGCATATGTATGGAAGTAACTAGATCGAAAGTAAACCAATGTTAGTACCATCTGAGCAATTTTTTTGAGAATTGAATAATTGAAAATTGTTTGTTTGATCGGTGGAAATATATAACAATTTCATATGATGAAGTAGTTACCTATTATTCTTTTCCTAGTTCTTCAGATAAGCGCTTAAAGAACACTTGGTCATGTCCGTTTCAGTATTTTATTTATGCTCATGAATACGGTTCAAGTGAACTTCAATTCTCCTCATGCACCCCGTTCAAGGGAAACTTCATTTCTCACACGGGACCTGAAAAGACAAGGAAGAAGGGAGAGTTAGCTGGGAATTGATTTCTTTAGAAAATGACTAAGAAACAGAGATGTACAAACCCGAAAAATCTGCCCTCTTTGTTTTTGCTTTTCTGTAGAAAGGAATAGTATCCAATTTCGAACTGGCTTAAAACGGTGAGGCGTCGCATCCGTTCGGGCAGTGATGCTGAACTCTGAATTGAAAGCCATTGAAGTTATGTGAGGTTCTCTGTCTCTTCTGGAAGGTAATGCCAAACTAAAGGAATACTCAATTTCCAATTGATACAGAGTAGAACCTAGTGTCACTGTCTGACATCTTCAATTCCAAGATGACAAAGCACTACTCTCTCCACCCAGCCATCTCGCTACACTGCATGTTCAAAAACCAACGAAAACTTATTCAAAGTATAAACCAGCACAGGAAATGATAATGCATGCAAAGAAGACAGAAGGAAATGATGTGGTAAATGAGTATCAAAGACCACATTCAACAGAAAGAGTATGACATCCTACCAACAATGTACATAACCAAAGAAACAAAGAACACAATTAACTTCATTCCTGGTAGATCAATCTGAATTTCATTCATAAATACCAAAAGCGGCGTACGCCTTTCTTCAAGGCTTACGCATCCCCTTAGGGGCGTAAGCCTTTTAGGAAGAAGATGAGTCAGAAAAATGATGTCGTTTGGCCTGGAATATGGAAACACAACATTAAAAAAAAAAAAAAAACATTTTTGGCATCTCTGAGGTGATTTTCTAGTGTTTTCTCCAGCAAGATAGTGGCTAGAACCCCAGTTACCAAAATCGAGATGGAGTGGGAGAGCCATAGAGAGCCATGTGAGCTTTGAAATTGGGTCAGAAGTGGGAGAAATTATACAATACACGTGGTAGTACTGTACTATTGTATAATTTCTCAACGTAATCCCCTCTATCAAAAACAAAAAACAAAAACAAAAATTCATGATTTTCCTTTACTAGCACCCAAGTAATTGGGGCAAGGGTAATTTCAATTAAATTTAAAGAAAGGAAACAGATAGAGTCACTGATGACCCATTTTTTGGGTTAATTCTTCATCAGCTTTGTGAAGAAGCAACATGACTGCTTTTCATAGCATTAAAAGACACCAATTTCAAAAGCCATAAGGAAATCTGAGAGTTAGAATTATCTAAATTCATCACATGTACAACTGAGTCACTTGTATGATCAAAGCCAGGATGCCTAATCAGTTTCTTATTTTAATCACTGCATATCCATGAAAGAAAATTAAGAAACAAAACCGAATGTTATTATCATGTCAACATACCAACAACAAAACAATGTTAGGATCAAGGGCTCATCATCTAATACATACATACCACTTTATTGGTGACCTGCTGTTGCACAATCTCAGTCAAGCCATAAAAGTTTTTAGTGGGGACCCAATCTCCACTCACCCAATCCTTAATATTTATGATTATCTGAAAAAGAAGAAAATGAACAAGCTGAGGTTGGTTGCCATTTGAATGAAAGTGTGAATGCAAAAGAAAGAAATTAGTTAGAAAAACGCACCAATGCTGATGTTTGGGATGTGAGCAATCTTGGACCAGTCCTCACCTGTTTCTTTCTGGCATCTTTGCTTTAAGATGGGGGGGCAACACCCAATTATCAACCTTTGTAATGAGGTGAGGCAACGAAGCCCTTCTGGGAGTGATGCCAAATTAGGGCAATCCAATATCCAAAGCAACTGAAGTGATTTGAGGTTGCCCATCCCTTCTGGTAGTGAGGCCAATTTCGGCCAACTCCAAATTTTCAGTTCCCTTAAGGAGATGAGGCATCGAAACCATTCTGGTAGTGATACCAAATTAGGCCAATCTTCAATTATAAGCTCCTGGAGTAATGTGAGGTTGCAGATCCCTTCTGGTAGTGATGCCAATTTAGGACAATTTGAAATACGCAGTCTCTGTAAGGAGATGAGGCGACCCATCCCTTCATCTGGTAGTGATACCAAATTAGGGCAATCTTTAATTTCAAGCTTCTCAAGTAATGTGAGGTTGCCAATCCCTTCTTCTGGCACATATTCTATATCCTCAACGCCGTCAATCTTCAGAGATTTTAATTTGGAGGAGGGAACAAAGGAGGAGGGAAGGACCTTCCAGCTGCTACTCTTTAACTCCAGTTTATCAAGATTTGGGCACAGCGGCATGGAAGTTAGGTTAGGACAACCCCATATTTCTAAAGTAGAAAGACAAGGAAATGAAGAAGCTGAAGCTGAAGCTGTTTCATTCCTCCACCATCCCTTGAGATTAGGGCAATCCATTAGTTTAAGACTCTCTAAGGAGGGAAAGAAGGTCGTCGATGGAGAAGCAGCTGACATCATCATCATCTCATCACTGGCAAAGTCCTTAACCTTGTCTTCTGCTGATATGTGCTCCAAATTCCTTAACCCGCAAAGGCTAAGACTCTTAAGAAAAGGTAAATGATCCAACGGTGGAAGATGTTGGCATCTGTGACAGTAATACAATCTGAGATTAACAATATTTGTGAGAGAATGAAACCAACTCGCAAGCCTCGCACCCGGGAATCCTTCCACGACTAACTTTTTTAGACTTGAATGGGGCTGCAGCGCTTCCATTGACTTAATAGTTACATCACTCTCCTCCTCAACCGCATCACTATTTTCTCTTTCGACGCGCATCCAATGTAAACTCAACGAAAAGAGATGTTGTTTCTCCTTCAAAACTGCACCATCATAATTCAATTCTGACACCATATCTTTCTTGTACCTCAAATTTGTGATCTCCAACTCTCCTCTTAAATCCTTCAGCTTCCCCAACTCACTGAGCCCTGCACTGTCCCTCAACATGGAATTGTTTTTGCTCAAAACAAATCTACTCAAAGTACGAAGACAAGTCAATTCACCCAATCCACGAGGAATCCGAGCCAATTTATTACAGCCTTTCAGAATGAGATGCCTCAAGTTGATCAATTTCTTAATATCTCTAGGCAGTTCCACAAGAAAGTAACACCATTTGAGATCTAGTGTTTCCAAATTTTGAAGTTTGACTATCCAATTTGGAAGTCTCTCAATGGAATTTTCACTAAGATCAAGATATCTTAAATGTTTCATTTTCCTAAGACATTTTGGCAATTTTGTAATTCCCAATTTATTCAAACTCAACATACGCAACGACTTAAAATTTGAAGCAAGTGTAGCACAAAATGACTTCTCCTGCCGCTCTTGTCTTAGGAAAAGAAAAGTCCGCTTCAACTTTAAAGCAATTCTAGCCCAAAATGACCTCTCCTGCCACTCTTGTCTTAGAAAAAGAAAAGTCCTTAGCTTATTTGATTCCAGCAAGGATGTTGGTATCTTCCATTTCGACAAATCAACCTTAAAATCGAAAGATACATGAAGAAGACGTTTTGCATCATAATCAGTCTTATTGCGATCTATTATTGTGCTTCCCTCCCCTGCCACTTTAACAGCAAGTTCATTCATGAGATCATGCATTTTACAGCTTTGTATTATACCAAACTCATCTTTTTCTTCTTCTTGCAAAAAAGATCTCCAAACTAGTTCGTTATAATATGCATAACCAACATCTTCCAAGCACTCATTAGGATTTGAAGACTTAACAAACCCTTGTGCCACCCACAGCTTAATTAAATTCTGTACGGGAATCTTATAATCAGGCGGGAACAAACTACAATAAGCAAAACAATGTTTCAAATGTGATGGGAGAACATCATAACTCAGCTGAAGTGTTGGTAAAATATCAGTTTCTTCTTGCCTTATTGTTGAAAGCTTGTTATTCTTGAAAGCTAACCACTCAGTTTCTGGATCTCTAGTGTACAACATCCGTCCTATGGTCCTTATAGCAAGCGGAACCCCCTTACATTTTCTAGCAATCTCCTCCCCAAGGGCCTTAATGGTTGAACTCGTTGGCTCTTTTCCATCTTGGAATGCCATTTTCTTAAACAAATACCAAGACTGCGCTTCACTTAAGCCCCTAATGTTATATGGTTTAGATGTGTCTGTTATTTTTGCAACTATTTCACTACGAGTGGTTATTAGTATTTTGCTACCTTTTGCACCACCCAACAACAAGTTTTGCAAGCCAAACCATTTTTCACGATTCTCGTTCCAAACATCATCTAACACAAGGAGGTATCTCTTCCCGTCTATTATTTTCCTCAGTTCCTTTTGCAACTGATCAATCTCAAGGCTTTTGGCTATGTCATTAGTTGCAGATTGAATGATTTTCTTAACAAGTATATCCAACTCAAATACATTTGACACACATATCCACATTTTCAGCTCAAAATGTTTCTCAACCATCTCATCGTTTGAAACTAGTTGGGCAAGTGTAGTTTTTCCCAATCCTCCAAATCCAACTATGGAAATAGTTGAGACATTCTTTGTAGGGATGGGATCCAAATCCAACAAAAGTTGAATAATTGTTCTTTTATCTTCATCTCTCCCTATTATATTATCCTCCGGGACAAATGAGTGAGTGACCCTCTCTCTTCTTACAAATCCTACATCTTCACGATTCCTTTCTAATTGACCAAATGTTCTATTCGAGGCAATCTCATGAAGTCTCTTGTTAAGATCTTTTATCTTATGACCCATTTTCAGCCCAGAAACAAGCTGGTTTGAGCTAGAGAAGAAGGTGCGTACCTGCTTTGACACTTTATTATTTCCAGGCACCATTTGTCTCCACTGAGCTTCAGTATAAAACTCATCGAGCACGTCATCAGCTTCATAAACTGCATCTTCTACGCTTTGGAGCCACACTTTGACTTCATTATTGTTGGCTTGTTTTTGCTCAGCATCAAGAAGAACAGCTTGGAGTTGGGCAACTTTCTCCTTCAGCTTTCGGAGGTCATCTTTGACACCCCAAAGCAACGCAATCTCTTGGAAAACAAGGGAGCCTAACCTTCCAATGATCCCTTCTGCAACGTTGAAGAGTACGCCTTCTGCCATCGTTTTGATTTAGAATAAAAGAGGTGAATCAAAGTAAAACTTGAACAAGTGTTTCGAATTCTAATTCCACGTTGCTAGTCTTTATATATACGGCAAAACCAAGACCAAGTTATCAATACATGAATAAATAAAAATATATACAATATAAATTACTAACGACAAGCTGGAATTCGCTGTCGAATATAGGAAGTTGACTTTGATAGATAGGACAAGTCGAAACTCATATGAGATGTTCAGTAATGCGTCTATTTTAAGGCGCCAGTTGGGTCGTTGGCATTATGATTGATGCTGTCAACAATCCGCCAAAATATATTATGAATATCTGCACTTTCGTTGAGACAAAGGAAAGAGGAAATATGCATCAAATCACGTGGGAAAGCTTTGAATATTTGGTGTGGAACAGCAAGTGGAGCAAGTTGAAGAGGAAATGCCGAAATGTCGTCTTTGACTGGTTTTGTCATTATTTTAATGGAGTCCAATTGGTTGGTGACATGTGTGATAGCCGTTGGTGTTGTATACTCTGAGAAATAAACAATTCTTTCTTCCTCCTTGTTTATTGTTTCCAAGTGGATGGATGCTGTATTTGGTCGAACAACAATAATGACTCTTGCTGCGGTTTTGGTTTCATGTCTCTGTATTATTTGTTTTACATGGCAATTCCAATAGATGCCAGCTATCTACTTTCATATTAATCTCTATTTTTATATTAAATTACAATATCATGTAATGTAATGGTTTTCATATCAATTATTATCTTCTATAGGCATGCCAATTTTTTATTTTTTATTTTTCTAAGCATATCAATTATTATTTATTTATTTATTTAATAGGCTTTCAAGTCAGTTATGTTTTGCATAATTTGACATTATAATTCAGATATTCAACTATGACATAATGTGTGCAATTAATTTTATATAAACAGAGATAAAAGATAATAAAAAGAATATCAACATTTGGTATAGTGATAGTTGTTTCTATTTGATTGGAGTTAGTTTTAGGTTCGACTTAAATAGACGAGAGATTGATACTAATTATGGTAAGTTTGACTTTATTGGATTAATATCGGTTAAATTTCCCAAAGGGGGCCAATGGGTTTCCACCACAGTGGTGGTGGATTCCCCCTCCCCACCATAGCATCTAGGATCAAATCCCAGTGGGGTTTCTTTCCTCTAATATAACCACACACACACAAAAAATCTCAAAAGGGGTATACTAGCTATATTTCTCATCTGATCTCATCCCAGCTAAATAGTTTGATGATCGAAATTATTTACAACAAGGCCAAAAATACATTGCTTTAATAAGTTACTACAATTATTGCATTACAAATTTCAAAACATGACCTTCTATTCATTTCTTTCTCAAATATAATGTCTTGCTGCCAATGTGCCTTCCCTTCTCCCTCCCACACCGTACTATCACTCTATCCTTACTGATCTTTCACATTAATTAATTTTCTTTTCTTTTCCAATATTTTGTTTTTTAGTTGATTAGCAAAAATTGAGTCCAAATCTTTACATCGCTAAACACCATGATCATGGCGTGCTTAACGAGAAGAATTTTTATATAACCGGATGTCAGTATGGCAGTATTCCAAACTAATCATGTACCGTCATTTGAAAAAGTTAACACTCGTGATATCCCAGTATAATTAAGTAAGTTTTTACTGTGGTTAACGCTAGAACGAAAGAGAATTAACCTTGGGATTCTTGGAAGCAACCGAATTCAAAGTAGTTTTCTTAAAAGGTTATTAGTTCTATTAGTCCCTAAATTCTGACCCAATTTGCATTTTAGTCCCTCAATTTCCAAAATCGTTCTTGTGGTCTTTCAACTTTAGTTTCGTTAGGACAAATGGTCGTGCCGTCAATTTTGTTAACTTTTTCTGTTAAATGCAGGGGCAAAATGGTATTTTTGTATTAAAACCAAAACAATGAATAAAAAATCATATCTTTAAAATAACAATAAAAGAAAATCAAATAAAAAACCAACACAAAAAATCTGGGTGGGAGGGGATCGAGTAGAAATTGGGAGAGAGAGAGAGAGAGATCTATTGCGTGACCACATTTTTGGATGAAATAAGAACTCTTACAAAAAGATAATTTTTTGTTGTCCTCATAAGTTTCATTTATGGAAAGTTCAGATGTTTATAGACATATTTAAATGAAGACAATTAGTGAGTTCATTTTTTAAAAACGAAAAAAAAAAAACAAAAGGAAAGTTACATTTTTGTCTTCTCTGAAAACATAAGTAATTTAATTAATGATGATGACTTTGAGGAAGACGTTGAATCTTGTTTTTTGTTCCAGATTCTGTTGGAAGATGATGACATTGAGGAAGCATTGAATCTTTTGGATCAAGCCAGTTCAGAACGCAATGAACTTGATACCTTGCTATTTAATACCATTCTTGAAAAAGCCTGTGAAAAGGTAAGATCAAAAGAGCAGCATGGTTCTCGATTATAATTTGATCAACCACATAAATTGTGGTTGCATTATTCGATAGTAATATATATTTTTCTTCTCCCCTGCAATAAATGTCAGGAAGTGATTGAGGTAGTTGAATTTGTCGTTGAGTGGATGCACCAAGAAAAAGTCCAGCCGGATCCAGCGACCTGCCATTTTGTTTTCTCTGCATATGCCAACAGTGGTTTTCACAGCACGGCCATGGAAGCACTGCAGGTTTTGAGTATGCGCATGATATGTGAAGAAGATGGCAGCTTTCCAGAAAAGGCAGAATTTGAGGATGACTTCATCTTTGCTGAAGACACGGAAGCTGAATCACGAATAGTACAGCTTTTTAAAGATTCTGAAGAGAACCTTGCTGTTGCCCTTTTGAATCTAAGATGGTGCGCCGTGCTTGGCTTCCCAATTTCATGGTCACCTAATCAAAGCCCATGGGCCAGAAGACTGTCATCTAACTACACTGCGAGGAAAGGAGCCGCCTAATCATGATTTATATACAACTAACTAATGAGGGTGGCATTATGACTCCAGTGAGTTTCCCTTTATTATTATTATTATTTGTTGTGGTCGAACGAAGCGTAAGGCCTCCTCAGGAAGGAAGTGGAGAGGGTGAGAAGCACAGATGAGGTCTTGATGAGGGTGTTGAATGAAAAAAAACAAGACCGCAGATATATTAGATGTATTAGGCTAGGCCATATTTGAGAAAATTAGGGGATGCCCTTTTATCATTTTTGTTTCATTACGTTACTTTGTAAGTTACTGCTTGTTTATTTAAAAGGTCAAATCGTGCTCAGCTCTCTAAATAAGATCAACTGTGCCTAGGAGGAGGAGGCATGTTTTGTCGTTAATTTAACAAAAAAAGTATTGTTTTTTTTTTTAATGCTTTTATTCTTTCGCAAGTTTGCTTTGACCGCCATCTTCTGTGGTCATTGTAATTTTTTTATGGTTCATATCAGTGATGTCATTTTCTCCGCAGCTTAGACTTAGACTGAGTTGCTCTCCTCCAGGGAGGGAAAGAAGGGTGCTGCTGGCAAATTCTTTAAATATTTTCTTCCGATCCACATCTATGGTTTGACGTGTAGAAGTTCACAATTTTTTTAGACAAAAAAAACTTGTAAAAATAAAACGATAATTTTATCATTCACAATTTATGGAATAAACAACATTACAAATTATAGTTGTTCACGATGAGTTTTTCATATTTTTGTATGAAAATGATAATTGGATTAATTAACAAGATGAATGTTTACATCTCTCAATTTAAACAACCAAGCTATCACTCAGACATTAACTAAAGTACAACCAAACGATGAATAATGAAGGGAATTAACCTCATTGTCGGCAGATCAATCTGAATTTAATTCATAAATATCAGCAATCATGAAATTTGATGAAATTTGAGAGTTACAATTACCTAAATTCATCACATGTACAACAACTGAGAGTCACTTGTATTGTATGATCAAAGCCAGTATGCCTAATCAATTTCTTCTTTTAATCACTGCATATCCATGAAAGAAAAATAAGAAACAAAACCGAATGTTATTATCATGTGAACATACCAACAACAAAACAATGTTAGGATCAAGGGCTCATCATCTAATACATACATACCACTTTCTTGGTGACCTGCTGTTGCACAATCACAATCAAGCCACAAGAGTTTTTAGTGGGGGCCCAATCTCCACTGACCCAACGGCCTTAATATTTATGATTATCTGAAAATGAAGAAAATGAAGAAGCTGAGGTTGGTTGCCATTTGAATGAAAGTGTCAATGCAAAAGAAAGAAATTAGTTAGAAAAACGCACCAATGCTTATCTCTTGGATGTGAGCAATCTTGGACCAGTCCTCACCTGTTTCTTTCTGGCATCTTTGCTTTAAGATGGGGCAACGCCCAATTTTCAACCTTTTTAATGAGGCGAGGCAACGAAGCCCTTCTGGGAGTGATGCCAAATTAGGGCAATCTGATATCTGAAGAAACTGAAGTGATTTGAGGTTGCCGATCCATTCTGGTAGTAATGCCAGATTAGGACAATCTCTAATTTCGAGGTGCTGGAGTAATGTGAGGTTGCCGATCCCTTCTGGTAGTGATGCCAATTTAGGACAATTTGAAATATGCAGTCTCTGTAAGGAGATGAGGCGACCCATCCCTTGATCTGGTAGTGATACAAAATTAGGGCAATCTTCAATTGAGAGCTGCTGAAGTAATGTGAGGTTTCCAATCCATTCTTCTGGCACATATTCTATATCCTCAACACCCCTAATCTTCAGAGATTTTAATTTGGAGGAGGGAACAAAGGAGGAGGGAAGGACCTTCCAGCTGCTAGTCTCTAACGTCAGTCTATCAAGATTTGGGTACAACGGCATGGAAGTGAGGTTAGGACAATTCCGTATATGTAAAGTAGAAAGACAAGGAAATGAAGAAGCTGAAGCTGAAGCTGTTTCATTCCTCCACCATCCCTTGAGATTAGGGCATTCAGTTAGATAAAGAGTCTCTAAGGAGGGAAAGAAGGTCATCGATGGAGAAGCAGCTGACATCATCATCATCTCATCACTAGCAAAGTCCTTAACCTTGTCTTCTGCTGATATGTGCTCCAAATTCCTTAACCAGGAAAGCTGAAGACTCTTAAGAAAACGTAAATGATCCAACGGTGGAAGATTTTGGCATCTATCGCAGTCAGACAATCTGAGACGAACAATATTTGTGAGAGAATGAAACCAACTCGCAAGCCTCGCACCCGGGTATCCATCCACGACCAACTGTTTTAGACTTGAATGGGGTTGCAGCACTTCCATTGACTTAATAATTACATCACTCTCCTCCTCAACCGCATCACTATTTTCTCTTTCGATGCTCATCCAATGTAAAGTCAACGAATAGAGATGTCGCTTCTCCTTCAAAACTGCACCATCATAATTCAATTCTAACACCATATCTTGCTCGCACCTCAAATTTCTGATCATCAACTCTCCTCTTAAATTCTTCAGCTTCCCCAACTCACTGAGCCCTGCACTGTCCCTCAACATGGAATTATTTTTGCTCAAAACAAATCTACTCAAAGTACGAAGACAAGTCATTTGACCCAATCCAGGAGGAATTCGAGCCAATTCATAACAGCCATCCAGAATGAGATGCCTCAAGTTGATCAATTTCTTAATATCTCTAGGCAGTTCCACAAGAGAGTAACATTGTTTGAGATCTAGTGTTTCCAAATTTTGAAGTTTGACTATCCAATTTGGAAGTCTCTTAATGGGATTTTCACTAAGATCCATATATCTTAAATGTTTTATTTTCCTAAGACATTTTGGCAATTTTGTAATTTCCAATCCATTCAAACTCAACATTCGCAATGACTTAAAATTTGAAGCAATTGTAGCACAAAATGACTTATGGAATGACTTCCCTGAATCCCAGTCTTGGCTTAGGAAAAGAAAAGTCCTTAGCTTATTTGATTCCAGCAAGGATGTTGGTATTTTCCATTTCGAGCAATCAACATGATAATTGAAAGATACATGAAGAAGACGTTTTGCATCAAAATCAGTCTTATTGCGATCTATTATTGTGCTTCCCTCCCCTGCCACTTTAACAGCAAGTTCATTCATGAGATCATGCATTTTACAGCTTTTTATTATACCAAACTCATCTTTTTCTTCTTCTTGGAAAAAAGATCTCCAAACTAGTTCGTTATAATATTCATAACCAACATCTTCCAAGCACTCATTAGGATTTGAAGACTTAACGAACCCTTGTGCCACCCACTGCTTAATTAAATTCTCTACGGGAATTTTATAATCAGGCGGGAACAAACTACAATAAGCAAAACAATGTTTCAAATGCGATGGGAGAACATCATAACTCAGCCTAAGTGTTGGTATAATAACATCTTCTTCTTGACTTATTGTTGAAAGCTTGTTACTCTTGAAAGCCAACCACTCTGTTTCTTGATGTTTAGAGGACAACATCCGTCCTATGGTCCTTATAGCAAGAGGAACCCCCTTGCATTTTGTAGCAATCTCCTCCCCAATGGCCGTAATTGTTGAACTCTCTGGCTCTTTTCCCTCTTTGAACGCCATTTTCTTAAATAAAAACCAGGACTTCTCTTTATTCAAGCCCCTTAAGTTATATGGTTCAGCTGTATCTGCTATATTTGAAACTTTTTTACTACGAGTAGTTATTAGTATTTTACTACCTCTTGCACCACCCATCAACAAGTCTTTCAAGTCGTCCCATTTTCCATGATCTTCATTCCACACATCGTCTAACATAAGGAGGTATTTCTTCCCATCTATTATTTTCCTCAGTTCTTTTTGCAACTGATCAATCTCAAGGCTTTTAGCTTTGTCATTAGTTGCAGATTGAATGATTTTCTTAACAAGTATATCCAACTCAAACACAGTGGAGACACATATCCACATTTTCAGCTCAAAGTGATTTTGAACCACCTCATCGTTGAAAACTAGTTGGGCAAGTGCAGTTTTTCCCAATCCTCCAAATCCAACTATGGAAATAGTTGAGACATTTTCTGTAGAGATGGGATCCAAATCCAACAAAAGTTGAATAATTACTCTTTTATCTTCATCTCTCCCTATTATATTATCCTCCCGGACAAATGAGTGAGTGACCCTCTCTCTTCTTACAAATTTTACAGCTTCACGTTTCCTTTCTAATTGACCAAATGTTCTATTCGAGGCAATCTCATGAAGTCTCTTGTGACCAATTTTCAGCCCAAAAACAAGCTGATTTGAGCTAGAGAAGAAGATGCGTACCTGCTTTGACACTTTATTATTTCCAGGCACCATTTGTCTCCACTGAGCTTCAGTATAAAACTCATCGAGCACGTCATCAGCTTCATAAACTGCATCTTCTACGCTTTCGAGCCACACTTTGACTTCATTATCGTTGGCTTGCTTTTGCTCAGCATCAAGAAGAACAGCTTGGAGTTGGGCAACTTTTTCCTTAAGCTTTCGGAGCTCATCTTTGACACCCCAAGGCAATGCAATCTCTTGCAAAACCAGGGAGCCTAACCTTCCAATGATTCCTTCTGCAATGTTGAAGAGGACTCCTTCTGCCATTGCCTTGATTCAGAATAAAAGCAGAGGTGAACTAATTACAATAATTTCAAGTGTTTGTTTCAAATGGTGATCGTGGAAAATGGATCATCACATGGCTAGTCTTTATATAAGGCCTTGTAATTGGCATCTTTCAAGTAATTATTGGTTAGGCAAGGCATATGATTCTAGCCTACTATGTTAGTCTAAAGAATTTGTTGCTAGCAAGCAAAGATTGGTAATAGAATTAGGATCACACTTGATCTCAGGTAAAGCATTTGGAGATTAGTGAAGAACAAATGCCTTGCCTCCCTTAATTAGCATATGATTCTAGCCTAAAACTTCCTACAAGTTTGTACCACCCATATACTATTCCCTACAAGATGTACCACGTGACCATACTTAATTAAGCTTCCTTCTCATTGGAGAAATATAGAGAGACTTTACCACGAGTTGAAGTAAAGAATAAATCCTACCTAAAACTTATTTCTGTGTCCGTGCGTTGGATCTGATTCTTGCCACTGGCCTAAGATTGCTGACATCCAAATACCAATACGTTGATATTTATACGTCTAAAGATCAAGATTCAAAGCTTGGTGCTTCCGTTGCTAACTTGTACTACTCAACACTTTTTGGACTTATCAGATATGCCAACCTCACTTGTTGATTTTCTTCTTTGTTGATTCATATGACATACCATCGGTTCCACCAAAAAAATAAAGACATACCATCTGGTACATCTCAAGATGATTTGGTAGGAAAATATGGCACATTAGGATAGTATGGTCATATGGTACATCCTATACCATGTTATAATATAGGTGGACGACAACATTTATTTTCCTCCCTTTTAGAGAATAGTATCAATAAATATCCACTTATATTATATCACATGTACAAGATGTACCACGTAGCCATACTACCATAGTATTCTATAATCACTCTAGCTCTAGAGAGAATTAATTAATTTCCAATGGCTTCTTTGTTTTCAAAAGTAAACGTTCTAAGGCACTCTATAACAAGTGTATTACTTGTTTATCCATCTTTATTCCTCAACAATTAACCATAAATGAAACAACAATTTCAATATTTTGGTAATAATACTTGTTTTTTGTAATACAAAACAATACCGATCAAACAAAGTAAGGGATTTTGGAGGAAGAACCAAATTGGGTCAGCCCAACATTGCTTTGTTGCTGCAAGAAATTTAAGTGGGGAATTCACTTTAAATCTGCTGATCAACTTGAGCTTGAGGAGGTTCTTGTCCATCAGAGCTCATGAGGGTAATTTCAGCACGTGTTTTAGCTAATTGACATTTTGTATCTTGTATTTGTTGATGTAATTGGGAAATAACCCCAACGCAGCGATAGCCCATAGATAGGATTATGTATTCTACACTGACCCTCATAACACAAGGTCTCTGCTACTTCAGCTCTTAGATGGGGCAGGAGTTCCTGATAATTAATCATAACAAAAATCACATTTATAGATTTAAAACGAGAAACCAGTAGATAATTTTAATGAAAAATACATTTTTAAGAAAAGAAATAAAAAAAACTTAAGCTCTTCAAATAGATCATGTTAATTATATCATGAAATTATTTACAACAAGGCCAAAAATACATTACTTTAATAAGTTACTACAATTTTGCATTAAAAATTTCAGAACTGACCTTCTATTCATTTCTTTCTCAAATATAAAGTCTTGCTGCCAATTTGCCTTCTCTTCTCCCTTCCACATCGTACTATCACTCTATCCTTACTGATCTTTCACATTAATTAATTTTCTTTTCTTTTTCAATCTTTGGTTTTTCAGTTGATTAGCAAAGGATAAATTACTCAAATTGTCCTCAAATTTGTATCCGATTTATATTTTGGTCCATAAACTAAATTATTCGTTCAAATGGTCCACCAACTTTTTATTAATCGGCGCTTTGGTCCTGCCGTTGCATTTTCTGTTAAATTTAGTCATGAGCAGCACATACTACATTTGTGGGGGCAAATAAGGCTTTTGACCTATGTATCACCACTTTAACTCCTATGAATCACCACTTTATCACCTATGTATCACCACTTTATCACATATTTGGGAAACATAGGACGGTTATGGACGGTTTTACCCTTACATTTGACGGCACCATTAACATAATGTAACAGTAGGATCAATGGAGCAATTAATATAGAGTTCATGGACCACGTGAAACGAATAATTTAATTGAGAGACTAAAATATAAATCGGGTATAAGTTTGAGGACCATTTGAGTAATTTACCCAGCAAAAATTGAGTCCAAATCTTTAGATTGTTAAACACCATGATCATGTCATGCTTAATGAGAAGAATTTTCATATAACGGGATGTCAATGTGGTGGCAGTATCCTAAACTAATCATGTATTGTCATTTGAAAAAATTATCACTCATGATAGTAAGTTTTTACCGTACTTAACTCTAGAATGAAAGAGAATTTACCCTCAAGGATTCTTGGAAGCAACCAAATTCAAAGTAGTTTTCTTAAAATAAAATAAAATAAGACTTACCTAGAAAATAGAGAAAACAAAAACTATTGTATTGTATGGATGCAGAAACATCGAAGGGATAGAAAGGTTTTGTAGGGTTGGGGGGCATGGCCATTGCTTTTTAAGTATTAAAAATAGTGAAGTGTCGAATGGGTAATATTACCTGGAGCATTTTGGCAACATTACTGGCACCATAGATTCTATGAATACAAGCAAATCTTTTTTTTTTCTTTTTTTTTTGTAATTACCATGAGGTGTTCGGGCCAACTTACCCGCACCTCGACTAATCCCCACTAGAGGAACTGAGCCTGCCGTTGGCCACCAAGTGTTGCAACTGTTGGGATTCGAACTAGAGAGCAAACCCAGCTGAACCCCAAAGTCCATGGGCGGAACTAGGTAGAGGGCTACCATGGGCTCTAGCCTAGGTAGCCTTTTTATAAAATTAAAATATATTACATGTATTTTAATGTTATTCATCCCATAAAAACTTAATAGTCCACTCAAATGTAGCCTTGTAACCCATTGTCCACTCAATTTTGTTGGCCTATAATCATCTTATATTTAATTTGTTTGCTCAATTAAGAAACATAATCTCTTAATAAACACTCATGATTTTAACTCTCAACCTTTTACTATTTTATCCCAATGTAAACTTTTATTTCTAGAAAAACTATAGAAACAGTAAGTACCCAAACAAAACTTGGTCCTTAGATTTTAAGCTAATAACTTTAGCTAACCCACCCATTGAAAAATTCCTGGTTCCGCCCTTGCCAAAGTCTTACCCAGAAGCAAATCTTTGAGGATCATTGGACGGAAAATAGGGAGAGAATATGCAATCTGAAGGGCATCTCCTTCTCAAATACTTGCACGCAGCACAACGACCAGACATATTCATAAATCTAGAGAATGATACCAAAATCTCTTTCACATAGATTTTCTCAATCTTTTTTTTTTTGAAGAAGATCAAATCTTACCTAGATTTTGGGTGTCTTGAGGTATTCGTATTGAGGGTTATGTGTTAGCTCTAGCTAGAGAAAAATTCCTGGTTCCGCCCTTGCCAAAGTCTTACCCAGAAGCAAATCTTTGAGGATCATTGGACGGAAAATAGGGAGAGAGTATGCAATCTGAAGGGCATCTCCTTCTCAAATACTTGCACGCAGCACAACGACCAGACATATTCATAAATCTAGAGAATGATACCAAAATCTCTTTCACATAGATTTTCTCAATCTTTTTTTTTTTTTGAAGATCAAATCTTACCTAGATTTTGGGTGTCTTGAGGTATTCGTATTGAGGGTTATGTGTTAGCTCTAGCTAGAGAGATTTCAAACGGCTACTTTTTTCTTTTTGAAATTGAAGACTTATAAGGAAATTTTCTTGGCATGGTAATACTAGACTCGTAATTAGGGTTTGTTTTCTCATGTAATTATTTTTTTCTTCATATCGTAGTCTTCCATTCAGGAAACCAGTACCTTTCTTTTATTCGTCCTGCAACTTTATATTGATTGGACCAAACTCGCTATTTGTTTATGGAAACTAACCATAATGAGTTGACTGAATTTCATTTCTTTTTATTAATTATTTTAATTTATTAGTTTCTCAGTTTTTCCATAGCATGCTGCATGTGTAGTAAGAAAAGTCAAAAGTCACATAACCAATTATTTGCAGCTCTTCTTTTATCACCATGCGTATGATATGTAATAATCCTCAAATTGTTAAGCAGTGATTGTTGAAGAATATAAGAGCCCATTTGGGAGTGCTTATGGAATGGTTAAAAGCGTTTTCTAAAAATCAAAAGCGCTTCTGACAGCATTTGGCAAAAAAATTTAGAAGTGCTTTTGGGCCATAGAAGCGTTTTCTGGAGAAGAACCTGCCATGCGCTTCTTCAGGAAGCACTTCGATTTTTTATGAAAATTTCAACGTCTTTATAATAAAAGTACTTTGGTAGAAGCACTTATAAATAGCAGTGCTTCATAGAGAAGTAGTCCCAAAAGAGCCCTAAGTCTCACATTAGAAACTTAATAAAATAAAATACAATATATAATGAATGGTCATACTACTAATATCATAGATGCATTTTGTGATAAAACCCCCACACCTATTAGACTTTGTAGGTGGTTAAGTTGAGAAAAATATTGGTGTTGCTTGTAGTGGGCCGCTGGGCCATTTCTCTGAAATTTTGACATGGTATAAGATAAGAGCCTGGGTTTTCTTGCGACAGTAAAGGCAAAGGGTACGACCATAACAACAACGACGACAATAACCAAAGTTGGAGCAAAGATGTTTCCCCAAACCCAACTTGACAAGCGAGTTATAAAACAACATACTTGAGACAAAGGGAAAGGAAAAAAAAAACCAAAGTTTATACATCTTGGTAGATTAAGAGTCTTAGATTGAACTCCTATCACATTTTAGTAGTATGTGTGAGAAACTTGCTCTTCCTTATAGTTTAATCTATTGCTTGTATTTGAAAAAAAATTATGATTTCTAATTGAGGAACTTCTAAAATCATGCACAGGACCTGCCCTAGCCAGGGCCCAATGAACCAAGAGGCACAACCCAAATTTTTTTGAGTTGGGCCATATGTAAAAAAAACAGTATTTCTATTTAAACCCATCAAATATCTAAAAAGACAATCAATTTGTGTTTCCAAGGAAAAACCAAGTTTACCCCTTCGACATAAGAATTAAAGAAGAAAAGAAAAGAGGCAATCCCAGCAGCCCCATGGCCGAGCTTCCACTCCCATCCCCGCCCCCTCCTCTCCCTCACTCTTTCGTTTTGTTATATGAAACTTCACTCTCTTTCTCTTACCCAATTGAAAAATCTTTCGTTTTCATCATCTCCTTTTCTAGCCAGAATAAAATCTAACTTCACCCAAAAAAAAAAATCAAGCCATAACCAGACTACAAAAACAAAATTTTCCATGAATCCAAATCGAATCTTTGCCTCTCAAACACTGCGAATCCGCTTGAAACTGTGAAGAAAAAGGAACTTGGTTCTCCAGTTAATCATGAAAGAAAGCTTTATGAGTATATACAGTAGGTTTTGAGAGCTGCCCTGATCATGCACAGACCTCTGTAAGTACATTGTAGTTGAACGTGCCTTTATACGGCATCATCATTTCATAACATGACCTTGTTCGCATTCCTACTTTTTTTTTTTTTAATACAGAGCGAGGATTCCAATTGCAGATTCTCTTTTTAAATGACAACCACAATACCATGTATGTCTATTTGGTTTCTGGGGAAATTTTGTTGGCGAAACGAGTGGAAGTAGAATTTTAATTTTCTTGTTATCTTTACTATTATTGTTATATTCTGCTTCATTATCAGTGTTGTTTTTACAGGGACGAAGAATTGCTCCTGACAAATTGGAGTATTCTTGAACTCGTACAACCTCAAATGGTAATGTGTGAAAACTCTTCAACTTGTGCGGGGTACCTAGATTAGTCAATATGCATGTTTTATAGTATGCATAGGTGCAATGTACAATTGTTCGGTAGTCAGATCAAAGCTTCAAGTGCAATTGTTAAAATTGCTTATAAGAAATTTCAATTATTTCTAGTTGGCTTGACATATTGTTCTTCTAGTTTTCTTTGCCCTGGTTATATCTCGAAGTAGGATTAATGTGCGGACCATTTACTTTATGGTTTTACAGTAAACCTTTAGTTAATTTGAGTGGAAGATGATAAATGCAGGTCATATAGTTTCGTGGCACAGCGCAGAATCAATTACCAGGTCCATACAGATGCAAATTGTTGATGCACTGCGCTTGGGTGAGAGAGGCAAAGCTTCCAATCAGCTTTTGAATCTTGGCCGTGGGAATGATTCGTTAAGAGCTGATGATTTCGTCTATATTCTTAATTACTGTGCAAAGTCACCTAATCCATTGGTAAGCTGAAGAACATGCAATTAGTTGAGACACACACCGTGTGTGCGTGTTTATGTGTTTGATTCTACTACGTATTGTATACACTATTTAAGTAGGTTGATTTGTTTAATTTAACCATAGGATTGAGTTCACATGTGTGTTAGGTGAGATAATGAGAGTTAGTGCAATTGAGTTGTTGATATTTGTGCCTGATTATGGTAATGTAGTTATCAGAACCACCATTAAGGCTTAGTCAGCTGGTAATAGTGAAACTACCTTGTTAGGATTACTGTAGTTATCAGAACCACCATTAAGATGCAACCATACATTTACCATCATTCTTTGTCAGTTGTTAATATTTTCATATTCTTGTGTCCACATGTGTTGTTCTTTGATCAGGCATTTAAGTTGATAAATTTCCTTGGAGAAAGTCCTGGCATCTATCCAGTTCTACCTATCTACAACAGTTTCTTAAGGGCTTGTGCCAAAATGCAGAGTATAATAAATGCCAATCAGTGTTTGGACTTGATAGAGCGTCAAATGGTGGGGATGGGAAGAATGAAGTTACATATTCAGAGCTTCTCAAGCTATGTAAAGCAAAACGGTTTTGTATTCGTTCAAATATTATTTTGTTCCACTTTTCAAGCACAAAGCCTTGTTTTTTTTTCTCTTTGATGATGATGATGTGCTGCTCTCTTGAATATTTGCAATGCCCGTATGGTGATGTGAATAGTTTTCCTTGTAGTTCACTTTTACCATGCATTTTGTGAAATAGTGACAGTGGACCAATCTATTCTAAAGTTTTTGGGTCATTGATAGTTACTCTGTATTTTCATTTCTTTTAGCTTGCAGTTTGGCAGCAAAACCTGCCTGCGGCCCATGAAATTTTGGAAGGATTATATCAAACACTACAGTCTGAGCATTATTCCTCTACGGAAGTTTATTTGGTCTTTTACTAGGTGGGAGATTTAAAATCTGCGTATGAGAAGTTGCAATATATGGTGGCTTTAGCCATCAGGGGAAACACTTATGTTAATAAAACTTCTGAAGGAAAGTTGTATTCGTCAAGATTAGACATTCCTATACCTTCAACCTGTAAATTAAACTTGAAGAAACTTGATTTGGAGAAGAATAACATTCTGTTCCTTCCATATACTCTGAGAATTTGGATGACCATGCTGTTAATGCAGATCAGTGCACTACTTTCGGTTTAGGAGTTGGAGAAGTTGAAAATGTTCGAATGGATATGCTTGATATACATATAAGCCAGCCTGTTATGAAAATTTTGAGATGGTCGTTCAGTGATGTTATTCATGCTTGTGCACAATTAAGAAATGGTGGCTTGGAAGAACAGTTGACCTTGTGTTGGTTTGTGTAATATATTACAATGTCTGGAATTTTCCTTTCTATGTGCAAATCTTACATATGGTACCTTCACTGAATATGATATTCCTTCTTCTTCTTTTCTGGAAAAGAATGCTAAATAGGATATTCTTGTTTGGAGAACAATGTAGTTATAAGCTTCAGAAGTTTAGTTTTGTATGTTTTGATTGTGATGTCTATTTTCTTTGCGGATTTCAACTTTTTGTTTTAGTTATGTGATTCTCTATCCTGCCCTTTATTTATTTTTTTATTTTGTACGTACTTCGTTCAGATATCATCTTATGACATACTAAAGGAGCCCATTTTTGTCTTAAAAAGACCGATCTTGCAATCGTTGGCAATGTATTTTGTGCATTTTGGTTTTGTTTTTAATTAGAGATTTTTGCAACATTGTTGTTATCCTTCTGCAGCTAAGAATTATGCAGCAGAGAAATTTGAAGCCGTATGATTCTACTCTGGCAAACCTTTCTATAGGTTGCAGCATAGTGCTAGAATTGGATTTCGCTGAGGCTGTGCTGGATCAAATATCTGAATGTTCATATCCACATCCTTTCAATGCTTTTCTTGCAGCATGTGACACGGTGGTGGGTCATATTTTATAGAACTGAATTCTCATATGAGAAAATCTTCTTTTATGTGGCCTTGTTAATTAAAACTTGTAAAATTATAAAATTAGAGTCCACCAGAAATAGGTAGTCTATGATGTAGGGTTAGTTGGATGCTAATTTAAGATATTTAGTTATGGTTTTCAATATTGTAAATGTTAGGAAGAGCTTTGTTTGAGTTGTGCTTCTTCATTCTTGTTCTCATAGGTAATGAATATGTTTGGCTCTAATAATAGGAATTATGTAACATGGGCATATCAAAACTCGGTATATATGCTAGCAGAGGGCAGCATGATAGAAGTATCAATGAGGATCAATGTTTTAAATAACGCACCTTGGGTGCGCCAGCGCGCTTTGTGGCACGCCTCTTGGCGAGGCGGTTGGAATTTGCCTCAAGGCACATCTACTTATGCGAAAGTCACCAAAAGACTGAGTCGTACGCCTTTCTTCGAGGTTTATGCATCCCCTTGGAGCGTAAGCCTTTTAGGAAGAAGATGACTCAAAAAAACAATGTCATCTGGCTCGGGATTCCCAACATAAAAAATAAAATAAAATACCATTTGAGATTTTCTATTTAAACCTCGCACTTCTTTTTGTTCACCCTAATACTTAAATCATTAAGCTGTGTAAGTTTTATTATTCTGTAAAAAGACAAAAAAGGTCTTCCAACTTAATAATTAACCCTAGCACATCTATACACACACCCTACACACCCCAACTTCCTGTTTACAAACACTCTCTCTCTCTCTCTGAACAATACCTAAGTATTGGAATTCTAGTTACAGTTCTTGGAGAGAGGTAAAGTTATTCTCTTTCTCTATAAAATATTAAATTTCAGGTTTGGGGTTCTATTTGTTTGTGTTTTTTCTGCTGGGAACAAAGAAAATTGTGGGGTTTAAATAGAAAATCTCTTTTATTTCTCATTTTTTCAGTTTGGGGTGTATTTAAGGGTAGTTTGGGAAGATAGTGGGGTTTTCTTAGAAATTATGAAAATTTTAATTAAAAGATGGGGTGAACTAAGAGAAGTGTGAGATTTAAATAGAAAATCTCTACCATTTTTGGCATCTCTGAGGTGATTTTCTAGTGTTTTCTCCCGCAACATAGTGGCTAGAACCATAGTTACCAAATTCGAGAGAGAGAGAGAGAGAGAGAGAGAGAGAGAGAGAGAGAGAGAGAGCGCGCCATGGGAGCTTTGAAATTGGGTCAGAAGTGGAGAGGAAGACATTCAATTTTTGCTTTTCCAGTTGAAAGCGCTTGGGCCCCGTTTGGTTCATGGGAAAGGAGGCTTGGGGATGGGAAATCAATTGCTTTCCTATGTTTGGTAAGTCCATGAATGGAAAATGGTTGCCTGGTACATGAGAAAGTAGGGGGGAAAGTGAAGCCCTCCTTCCAACTTGGGTTTTGTTTTCCCTCCTTGTGGGAAAGTTTGGGAAAATGAGCCAACATTCAATGCACATTTTTCATAACCATTTTGTCCCCATTAACAATTTAGAGTTACAAAATATTATTAAATGCACTCTTTTTTATTTGATTTAATATGGGTATAATTGGAAAATTATACAAACTTTGTTTTCTATTCCTACTCAAAACAAACATGGGAAAGAAAATAAAGTGAAATCTCCCGGTTACTTTCCTGGCATTACCAAATGAGAAAGAAATCTTTCATTTCCCATTCCTTAGGAAATAACATGGGAAGTGATTTCCCCTCAAATCCGTTCCGTGAACTAAACGGTGCCTTGGAGCAGAGGGGATGATAAGAGAGCTGATCCAGTATTTGGACGTGGCAGAGAATATTTTTTGTCGTAATAACATTTATTTGGGAACGCCTATTTATAATACGGTGCTGCATTCACTTGTTGAGGCTAAGGAAGTAGGGCCCCGTTCGTTTAAGTTTTGAGAGCCCATTTTCATTTTGAGAGAACAAAAACAAACAAAAAACCTTTTCGATGGGCAAAAATAGAAAGCACGGAGAACATTTTAAGAAAATAAGAACAACTTCGCATCTACTTGTAGAAAACAAAAAAAAAAAAAACTGTTTTCATTCTCTCAGGAAACAAACACTGAAAACATGCCGCTTCTCTCGCTCAATCTACTCTCCCCATCAGATCAAAACCACCATCAAATGCTGCCTGCACAGAACCACACTCAGAGCTTGAACCACCACCATCACCCAATGAAAATCACCACCGCCCCATCGAACCAGATTGACATCGCCGCCACTCAATTGAACCCAATAGAATCTCTACGCAATTGAATTGAACCACCATCGTTGACCAACTAATTGCCGAATCAATTTTCAGTCCAAGAAAAGGAAAAGGAGCTAGGAAGCTACTGGAAGGTGAGGTTGCACTGAGAGAGAGAGAGAGAGACAGAGAGAGGGTGTGGCGGCATGAAGAGAAAGTGAAAAAGAGAGGGGTTGGTCTGATTCTTCAATTTTGGAGAGAGAGAGAGAGAGAGAGGGGAGCGATAGAATTGGGGTGGGTTTGCAGAGAGTGAAAGAGGAGGTTGGGTTGAGGTTTCATTTTAATTTTTTTTAAAAGATAATTCTAGTTTTATACTTTAGAATTTTATTCTATTTTTTAAATGATATTCTTTTAGATGATTAAAAAAAATACTTTTGAAAAATAATATACATACTAATTTTTTTTTTGAAACTCACATATTGATTACATAATGTTGTATTAAAAAAAATAATGCATTTTAATTAAAGTTATAGATTCTTTGTTTTTGTTATTATCGAATTGTTCTACCAGACACATTTCCACTGTGTTTATTTTCTGAAAATGTTTTCCAATTAATCTACCAGACGCATTTTCGAATCTTGAAAATGCAAATTCGTTTTCTAATTTTCATTCTCAGAGAATATTCTTAGAAAACATTCTTCGAAAACGTTACCGAACGGGCCCTAGGTGTTTTCATCACCATTGGTTTTCCTTTCATTTGCAACTTCATGATATGTGAAATATTGGACCAGTGTTCATCTACTTTTCTGTTTCTGATTACATGCAGAGTCAAATGGCAATTAAGATATTTAAAAATACGAAGTCATTTGGTTTCCCGGCAGATTCTGCGACTTATCATGCATCTTAGGAAACTGCTACCCTTTATGTATGTGATCGAAAAGTGTAATTTTTCCAGCTCTTGATGTGCAAACTAGTCACATTTTAATTCTGCTTTGTTTACATAAAAACCCCTTCCTTCATCCTTCATCGTGCTTTATTTATTTATTTATTTATTTATTTTCTGACTAGAGTATTTGCAATATATGAATGCTTGCGTGACCACAATTTTGGAGGAAATAAGAACCCTTACAAGAAGAGAATTTTTTGTTGTCCTCATAAGTTTCATTTATGGAAAGTTCAGATGTTTATAAAGATATTTAAATGAAGACAATTAGTGAATTCATTTTTTAAAACGAAAAAGAAAACAAAAGGAAAGTTACATTTTTGTCTTCTCTGAAAATATAAGTAATTTAATTAAAGATGATGACTTTGAGGAAGGAAGGGGAGAGGGTGAGAGGCACAGAAGAGGTCTTGATGATGGTGTTAAATACCTAGTGCAACTAACTAATGTTAAATACCTAGTGTATTATATTTGTATTAGGTGATGCTTGTATATTTAAAAGGTGACATCGTGCTGCAGCTCTCTAAACAAGATCAACTGCCCCTAGGGGGAGGGAGGAGGCATGTTTTGTTAATTTAACAGAAAAAGCACAAAAAAGCATTGATATTTTCTTTATGCTTTTATTCTTTCGCAAGTTAACTTTGACCGCTATCTTCTGTTGTTATTGTACTTTTGTTATGGTTCAAATCAGTGATGCCGGTGCGGTATGAATCCGCAAGGGTGAGTTGCTCTCCTTTGGGGAGGGAAAGAAGGGTGCTACTGGCAAATTCTTTAAATATTCTCTTCCGATTCGCATCTAGGGGTTGACATGTAAAAGTTCACAATTTTTTTAGACAAAACTAAGCTCGTAAAAATAAAACGATATTTTTATCATTCACAATTTATGGAATAAACAACATTACAAATTATAGTTGTTCACGATGAGTTTTTATATTTTTGCATGAAAACAATAATTGGATTAACAAGACGAATGTTTACATCTCTCAATTTAAAACAACCAAACTATCACTCAATCATTAACCAAAATACAACCAAAAGATGAATAAAGATGGGAATTAACCTCATTCTTGGCAGATCAATCTGAATTTAATTCATAAATATCAGCCATCATGGCAAAATACAAACTGCTTTCACAACACGACACCAATTTCAAAACCCATAAGGAAATTTGAGAGTTACAATTACCTAAATTCATCATATGTATAACTGAGTGTCACTTGTATGACCAAAGCCAGGATGCCTAATCAGATTCTTCTTTTAATCACTGCATATCCATGAAAGAAAAATAAGAAACAAAACCGAATGTTATTATCATGTGAACATACCAACAACAAAAAAAGAACCAAGGGGTCATCATCTAAGACATACATACCACTTTGTTGGTGAGCTGCTGTTGCACAATCACAATACCCAATCTCCATGATCATCTGAAAAAGAAGAAAATGAACAAGCTGAGGTTGGTTGCCATTTGAATAAAAGTGTCAATGCAAAAGAAAGAAATTAGTTAGAAAAACGCACCAGAATATGAATAACTCTGGGATGTGAGCAATCTTGGACCAGTCTTCACCTGTTTCTTTCTGGCATCTTTGCTTTAAGATGGGGCAATCCTTAATTAACAAAAAATTTAATGAGGCAAGGCAACGAAGCCCTTCTGGGAGTGATGCCAAATTAGGGCAATCCTCTATCAAAAGAAACTGAAGTGTTTTGAGGTTGCCCATCCCTTCTGGTAGTGAGGCCAATTTTGGCCAATTCCGAATTTGCAGTTCCCTTAAGGAGATGAGGCATTGAAACCATTCTGGTAGTGATGCCAATTTAGGACAATTTGAAATCTCCAGTCTCTGTAAGGAGATGAGGCGACCCATCCCTTGATCTGGTAGTGATACCAAATTAGGGCAAGATAGAATTTTAAGCTCCTGAAGTAATGTGAGGTTTCCAATCCATTCTTCTGGCACATATTCTATATCCTCAACGCTAAAAATAATCAGAGATTTTAATTTGGAAAGAACAAAGGAGGAGGGAAGGACCTTCCAGCTGCTTTCCACTAAGCCCAGTATATCAAGATTTGGGTACAACGGCATGGAAGTTAGGTTAGGACAATTCCATATAGATAAAGCAGAAAGACAAGGAAATGAAGAAGCTAAAGCTGAAGCTGTTACATTCCTCCACCATCCCTTGAGATTAGGGCAATGACTTAGACGAAGACTCTCTAAGGAGGGAAAGAAGGTCGTCGATGGAGAAGCAGCTGACATCATCTCATCACTGGCAAAGTCTTTAACCATGTCTTCTGATATGTGCTCCAAATTCCTTAACCCGGAAACCTCAAGACTCTTAAGAAAAGGTAAATGATCCAACGGTGGAAGATGTTGGCATCTGTCACAGTGAGACAATATGAGATTAACAATATTTGTGAGAGAATGAAACCAACTCGCAAACCTCCCACCCGGGTACCCGTCCACGACTAACTGTTTTAGACTTGAATGGGGCTGCAGCGCTTCCATTGACTTAATAATTACATCACTCTCCTCCGCAACCGCATCACTATTTTCTCTTTCGATGCTCATCCAATGTAAAGTCAACAAATAGAGATGTCGCTTCTCCTTCAAAACTGCACCATCATAATTCAATTCTGACACCATATCTTGCTCGCACCACATATTTCTGATCTCCAACTCTCCTCTTAAATTCTTCAGCTTCCCCAACTCACTGAGCCCTGCACTATCCCTCAACATGGAATTATTTTTGCTCAAAACAAATCTACTCAAAGTACGAAGACAAGTCAAATCACCCAATCCAGGAGGAATTCGAGCCAATTTATTACAGCCTTTCAAAATGAGATGCCTCAAGTTGATCAATTTCTTGATATCTCTAGGCAATTCCACAAGAGACTCACATCTTGATAGATCTAGTGTTTCCAAATTTTGAAGTTTGACTATCCAATTTGGAAGTCTCTCAATGGGATTAACACTAAGATCAAGATATCTTAAATGTTTCATTTTCCTAAGACATTTTGGCAATTTTGTAATTCCCAATTTATTCAAACTCAACATACGCAATGACTTAAAATTTGAAGCAATTGTAGCACAAAATGACTTATGGAATGACTTCCCTGAATCCCAGTCTTGGCTCAGGAAAAGAAAAGTCCTTAGCTTATTTGATTCCAGCAAGGATGTTGGTATTTTCCATTTCGACAAATCAACATCAAAATCGAAAGATACATGAAGAAGACGTTTTGCATCAAAATCAGTCTTATTGCGATCTATTTTTGTACTTCCCACCCCTGCCACTTTAACAGCAAGTTCATTCATGAGATCATGCATTTTACAGCTTTTTATTATACCAAACTCATCTTTTTCTTCTTCTTGGAAAAAAGATCTCCAAACTAGTTCATTATAATATTCATAACCAACATCTTCCAAGCACTCATTAGGATTTGAAGACTTAACGAACCCTTGTGCCACCCACAGCTTAATTAATTTCTCTACGGGAATCTCATAATCTGGCGGGAACAAACTACAATAAGCAAAACAATGTTTCAAATGTGATGGGAGAACATCATAACTCAGCTGAAGTGTTGGTAAAATATCATTTTCTTCTTGCCTTAGTGTTGAAAGCTTGTTATTCTTGAATTTCAACCATTTAGTTTCTTGATGTTCGGAGTACAACATCCTTCCTATGGTCCTTATAGCAAGCGGAACCCCCTTACATTTTCTAGCAATCTCCTCCCCAAGGGCCTTAATGGTTGAACTCGTTGGCTCTTTTCCATCTTGGAATGCCATTTTCTTAAACAAATACCAAGACTGCTCTTCACTTAAACCCCTTAAGTTATATGGTTTAGATGTGTCTGTTATTTTTGCAACTTTTTCACTACGAGTGGTTATTAGTATTTTACTACCTCTTGCACCACCCATCAACAAGTCTTTCAAGGCAAGCCATTTTTCACGATTATCATTCCACACATCGTCTAACACAAGGAGGTATCTCTTCCCATCGATCTTCTTCCTAAGCTCATTTTGCAACTGATCCATGTCAAGGTTATCCGCTTTTAGGATATTCTTAACAAGAACATCCAACTGAAATGAATTGGAGACACACGTCCACATTTTAGGCTCAAAATGCTTTTGAACCTCCTCATCTTTGAAGACGAGTTGAGCAAGTGCAGTTTTTCCCATTCCTCCAAATCCCACAATGGAAATGGTGGACACATTCTCTGTATTCTCTGTAGAGATGGGATCCAAATCCAACAAAAGTTGAATAATTGCTCTTTGATCTTCATCTCTCCCTATTATACTATCCTCGCGGACAAATGAGTGGGCGACCCTCTCTTTTATAACAAATCGTGCATCTTCGTGGTTCACTTCTAATTGAACAAACATTCTGTTGGAGACAATCACATGCAGCCTCTGGTTGATATTTTTAATCTTATGACCCATCTTCAGCCCAAAAACAAGCTGGTTTGAGCTAGAGAAGAAGATGCGTACCTGCTTTGACACTTTATTATTTCCAGGCACCATTTGTCTCCACTGAGCTTCAGTGTAAAACTCATCGAGCACGTCATCAGCTTCATAAACTGCATCTTCTACGCTTTGGAGCCACTCTTTGACTGCTTCATTGTTGGCTTGCTTTTGCTCAGCATCAAGAAGAACAGCTCGGAGTTGGGAAACTACAAGCTTAAGCTTTTGGAGCTCATCGTTGACACCCCAAACCAATCCAATCTCTTCAAAAGCACGGGAGCCTAACCTTTCAATGATCCCTTGTGCAATGTTGAAGAGGACTCCTTCTGCCATTGGAGAAAGGAAAAGAGTTCTTGACGAAAGTTGGGGTTTGTTGATAGAGTTATTTGGTGTGGAACAGCAAGTGGAGCAAGATTATTAATAATTGGACAAAGGAAAGAGGAAACATCCAGCAAATCGGGTGGGAAAGCTTTCAATATTTGGTGTAGAACAGCAAGTGGAGCAAGAGTATTAACAATTGTTCAAAGGAAAGAGGAAACATGCATCAAATCACGTGGGAAAGCTTTGAATATTTGGTTGGAACAGCAGGTGGAGCAAGTTGAAGAAATGTTTGACTCAAATATGCTTTCGGTGGTTTTGACATTCTTTTAAGGATTAATTACAATTTAGTACCCTATGGTTACACCCTTAAGGCATGTTAGTCCTTGTCTTTTCAATTTTTACAATCGCATACCCCGAGCTTGTAAATTTTTTACAATCTAATTCCACCATTAGGGTTTCAGTCTTTTGTCCCGTTAGTTGTTGATGTGGCACTTATGGGACCCACTTTTTCGGTAGTTTCGAAGTCATTCCAAGGGCTTTTTCGCACTTTTATTTTTTTCTCTCCCGCCCTCACGCCCTCCAACGCCTAAACCAAAAATCACCAGAAAACAAAAAAAATCTTCCACACTCGCAAATCTTCCACTTGATTTCCTTCATTCGCTGAAGAGGATGATGACATAGAGTTGATTGAGAGAAGGCTACGATGAGTTGGGATCCACGACCACCTGGAGAGGACACCCCAAACCAATCCAATCTCTTCAAAAGCACGGGAGCCTAACCTTTCAATGATCCCTTGTGCAATGTTGAAGAGGACTCCTTCTGCCATTGGCGAAAGGAAAAGAGTATTCACTTGGAGAAAGGAAAAGAGTATTCTTGACGAAAGTTGTGGTTTGTTAATAGAGTTATTTGGTGTGGAACAGCAAGTGGAGCAAGATTATTAATAATTGGACAAAGGAAAGAGGAAACGTCCAGCAAATCAGGTGGGAAAGCTTTCATTGACCATTTAGAGGGAGAGAGAGAGAGAGAGAGAGAGAGAGGTCTGAAACACGAAAGTCTGAACGCATTTACATTTATTTATGAAAAGAAGAGGAAAGCTCTGTCTGTGCGTTTGTGTTGAGTTGAGTTGAGTGTGTGGATTATGTGCTTTACATGGCAGCCATCTACTTTCATATTAATCTCTATTTTTATATTAAATTACTAATACTATACAATATCATGTAATGTAATGGTTTTCATATCAATTATTATCTTCTATAGGCATGCCAATTTTTTATTTTTTATTTTCTAAGCATATCAATTATTATTTATTTATTTAATAGGCTTTTCAAACCAGTTATGTTTAGCATACTTTTACATTATAATTAAGATATCAACTATGACATAATGTGTGCAATTAATATTTTATATAAAGAGAGATAAAAGATAATACAAAGAATATGTTGGAATAATTGCTCTGATTAATGCTCACCTATATTACCGTTGGACCAAGGTTCTCAACTGTACCACTATATTGGAACACTACAACAAAAAAGCGCTTTTGCAAGGAAATATTTCCTCGCCACAAGTCACGATTTCCTCGCTAAATCTTTTAACTTTTTTTAAATTACAAAATTGCCATTGATTTCTTAAAATAAACCCAACCCCAAAACCTCATTAAAAAAACTCAAAACACTCAATAGGGCATCAAAGTAATTTAATAATCAAAATTAAATTCAATAGGGCCAGGTATCATATTTTGGGTTTGTTTATAGAAATTAAATGGTGTAGGGTTTATTTATAGTTTTAGTACTAAGAATGGGTATATAATTAAATATCTCTATAAATTTTTATGGTATGAATTTGAAACTTGGTAGAATTATTATTATTACATATACATATAGGTGGGTAGTTGTGTCAATAAAAGAAACTTAAAAAATTTGAAAAGGACATAATAGAATAGAATTATTAGGGGAGGGAGGTGGACAATGTTTTATAACTTACACCTCGAGGAGAATGCGTGTCGTGTTGTAGTGAGCCAGCTGTCACAATTAACACAAACAAATAAAATTCAGCAGAGAAAGCCACCGTGTGACTCTTTCCCTCTCCGAAACCAACAACAGCCTGGGTTGGTTTATGTCCCTCCCTCCAAAAACTGAACCAATGGGGAGCGAGAGACCTACATATTCTTCTACACAAAATAAAAGGGCAAAAAACAGTACTTTTCCATGCTGGCATCACCTTCCACATGTCAGACAGTGACTCCTCAACTCCCCTGCCACGTTGGCTCTTTTTTTAGGCTTTGGTAGGGCCCATGAAATTGCTTAGTCCCAGGTAGATATATGCCGTCATAGTTGGATTTGGGACCAAGCAATGTATAATGGTGTTAATTAATTCCTCTGTTTTGTAGATGGATTCTTTCTTGAGTGCACGTTCATAGAAAAACAAAATGAAAAATTACTTTTGTAACCAAAAATAAATATATAAAAAAGAAAAGAACTATTATTACTTTGCACTTGCGCCAAAATGCCCAAAAACAATGAAGAAACGCTTGTGGGTTGTAGGTAGGGACTAGGGAATAGCAAATACTTAATGAAGAAACGCTTCACAACGAAATGATGCATAAAGATTAAAGAAATAGAGAAAAAACTAATGTAAAACACAAAAAAGACCATTATGTTCATATCATGTAAACATGTAAGTAATCAAAATTCTAACTAAATAAGAATTCCTCAACAGTGTTCATATCATGCTTCTTACCTTCTAGTGATTACATGCATCAGTGGGTGTTTGCTGATTAATCATCGAAAAGTTTAATTTTTCCAGCTCTTGATGTGCAAACTAGTCACATTTTAGTTCTGCTTTGTTTACACAAAAACCCCTTCCTTCATCCTTCATTGTGTTTTTTTTTGTTTTTAAAAAAATTCTGACTAGAGTATTTGCAATATATGAATGCAAAAAGAGAATAGATAAGCAATTGCGTGACCACATTTTTGGATGAAATAAGAACTCTTACAAAAAGAGAATTTTTTGTTGTCCTCATAAGTTTCATTTATGGAAAGTTCAGATGTTTATAAAGATATTTAAATGAAGACAATTAGTGAGTTCATTTTTTAAAAACGAAAAAAGAAAACAAAAGGAAAGTTACATTTTTTGTCTTCTCTGAAAATATAAGTAATTTAATTAAATATGATGACTTTGAGGAAGATGTTGAATCTTGTTTTGTTCCAGATTCTGTTGGAAGATGATGACATTGAGGAAGCATTGAATCTTTTGGATCAAGCCAGTTCAGAACGCAATGAACTTGATACCTTGCTATTTAATACCATTCTTGAAAAAGCCTGTGAAAAGGTATAATCTCATAAGATCAAAAGAGCAGCATGGTTCTCGATATACATGATTATAATTTGATCAACCACAAAAATTGTGGTTGCATTATTCGTTAGTAATATATATTTTTCTTCTCCCCTGCAATAAATGTCAGGAAGTGATTGAGGTCGTTGAATTTGTCGTTGAGTGGATGCACCAAGAAAAAGTCGAGCCGGATCCAGCGACCTGCCATTTTGTTTTCTCTGCATATGCCAACAGTGGTTTTCACAGCACGGCCATGGAAGCACTGCAGGTTTTGAGTATGCGCATGATATGTGAAGAAGATGGTAGCTTTCCAGAAAAGGCAGAATTTGAGGATGACTACATCTTTGCTGAAGACACGGAAGCTGAATCACGAATAGTACAGCTTTTTAAAGATTCTGAAGAGGACCTTGCTGTTGCCCTTTTGAATCTAAGATGGTGCGCCGTGCTTGGCTTCCCAATTTCATGGTCAGCTAGTCAAAGCCCATGGGCCAGAAGACTGTCATCTAACTACACTGCCAGGAAAGGAGCCACCTAATCATGATTTATATATAGGTGGCATTATGACTCCAGTGAGTTTCCCTTTATTATTATTATTTTTTGTTGTGGTCAAACGAAACGTAAGGCCTCCTCAGGAAGGAAGGGGAGAGGGTGAGAGGCACAGATGAGGTCTTGGTGAGGGTGTTAAATACCTAGTTAGTGACTAACTAATGTTGAATTAAAAAAACAAGACCGCTGATTTGTATTAGGGGATGCCCTTTTATCTTTTTTGTTTCATTACGTTACTTTGTAAGTTACTGCTTGTATATTTAAAAGGTGAAATCGTGCTGCAGCTCTCTAAACTAGATCAACTGTGCCTAAGAGGAGGAGGAGGCACGTTTTGTTGTTAATTTAACAAAAAGAGCACAAAAAAGCATTGATATTTTCTTTATGCTTTTATTCTTTCGCAAGTTTGCTTTGACCGCTATCTTCTGTTGTCATTGTACTTTTGTTATGGTTCAAATCAGTGATGCTGGTGCGGTATGAATCCGCCAGGGAGGAGGCATTTTCTCCGCAGCTTAGAATGAGTTGCTCTCCTCTATGGAGGGAAAGAAGGGTGCTGCTGGCAAATTCTTTAAATATTCTCTTCCGATCCACATCTAGGGGTTGTTAGACAAAAAAACTTGTAAAAATTTATCATTCACAATTTATGGGATAAATAACATTACAAATTATAGTTGTTCACGATAAGTTTTCAAATTTTTGTATGAAAACGATAATTGGATTAATTAACAAGATGAATGTTTACATCTCTCAATTTAATAACAACCAAACAATCACTCAATTATTAACTAAAGTACAACCAAAAGATGAGTAATGAAGGAAATTTGAAAAGCCATAAGGAAATTTGACAAATTACAAACTGCTTTCACAAGACGACACCAATTTCAAAAGCCATAAGGAAATTTGAGAGTTACAATTACCTAAATTCATCACATGTACAACTAAATCGGTTTCTTCTTTTAATCACTGCATATCCATGAAAGAAAAATAAGAAACAAAACCGAATGTTATTATCATGTGAACATATCAACAACAAAACAATGTTAGGATCAAGGGCTCATCATCTAAGGCATACATACCACTTTCTTGGTGACCTGTTGTTGCACAATCATAATCAAGCCCCAAGAGTTTTTAATGGGGACCCAATCTCCACTGACCCAACCCTTAACAAGAATAGTCTTCAAAATCAGCTGAAAAAGAAAATTGAACAAGCTGAGGTTGGTTGCCATTTGAATGAAAGTGTGAATGCAAAAGAAAGAAATTAGTTAGAAAAACGCACCAGTATATGGATAAGTGTGGGATGTGAGCAATCTTGGACCAGTCCTCACCTGTTTCTTTCTGGCATCTTTGTGCTAACATGGGACATATCCAAATGGCCAAACTTTTTAATGAGGCGAGGCAACGAAGCCCTTCTGGGAGTGATGCCAAATTAGGGCATTCCGATATGTGAAGTGTTGTGAAAATGGACAAACACTTTCACTCACTCCCCTAATGATCTTGTTGTTGATGGACTTTGTGACACACACAATGATGGATGAATCACACACACACACTTGAGAAACCAACCAAGCACAAAGTGACACAAGTATTTTAGAGGTTCAGCAATTGCCTACATCCTCTTGGTGATCCCCTTGAGAAATTCACTAATGAAAGAATAAGTTACAACTTTGGTTTACAAAGAAAACCCCCTTAGAACTCTATTCTCTCCCAAGCTCTCTTTTCTCTCTCACCCCTTTGCTCAACACTTTGATGCACTTGTGAACACTCTCACAACCCTTGGTGTTTCCCTCTTTGGTGTCTAAACTCTCAAGACCCAACTCAGCTCCCTCTTGAACTGAGTGCAGGTACAAACCTCACCTCACTAAGACTCCAAACTTCACCATCTTGCAACTTGATCTTCACAGTCCCTATGCCCAAAACTTCACATGTAGTTTTGTCTCCCAACATAATCATGCTTGCCTTCTTATCCTCATATGTGTCAAACATCAACTTATTTGAACACACATGATATGAGCACCCGGAATCTAAAATCCAACTTGAAGAAGAACTCTTACTCGAAGAACTTGCCATGACTTCCCTGTTACTCTCCTCCGTAACCGTCAAGAGTTCATCACAAATGTCATCATCACATACATTTGCTGAACTTCCAGCTTTCTTCATCTTCTCCTTCCATACCGGACAATTTTGCTTCCAATGATCCATAGACCCGCACTCGAAGCACCCTTCTTTGTCCTTGGACTTAGTATTCCTCCCTTTGTTGCTCTTGCCTTCACGCTTGCTTGAACGGTTCCCTACGAATAGACCCGCATCTTGAGAGTTCTCCTCTGAACGTTGAGACATCCGGTGATGCTTCATCACATCTTGCACCACCTCCTCAAACTTCAAAGTACTCTTCCCAAACATAAGCGTTGTTCGGAAATGTTTATAAGACGGAGGCAAGGATGTTAGAAACATGAGTGCATTATCCTCCGTATCATACAACACTTCCATCCTTTGCAAATCAGCAACACATCTATTGAAGCTGCTCAAATGCTCCATTAGATTACCTTCCTCCTCCATCCGAAGATTTAGGAGTTCTTCCTTGAGGAAGAGCTTGTTGGACAGCGACTTCCCTGCAAACATCGCTTCGAGCTTCTCCCATGTTTGCTTCGCTGTGTCTTGCATCACGTTGATGAGCACCTCATCGGTGATGTAGTTCTCGATGGCTCCTCTAGCCAACTCGTCTAGAACACCCCACTCCGCGTCTGTCATGGTTGCTGGCTTCTTCTCTTTGCCTCCCAAGACAACACTGAGATTTTGTTGTGTAAGGGCTGACTTCATCCTCCTTTGCCATAGTGTGAAGTTCTCCTTCCCTGTGAAAGGCTTCAACTCCACCTTCATGGTGACAGCTTGTGGTTGCATAGAGCTACTTCCACCTCTAGCTTCCTTGTCACTTGCCATCTTCAACACACTAGAACTTGCTGCTCAAACTCAGCTCTGATACCACTTGTTGTGAAAATGGACAAACACTTTCACTCACTCCCCTAATGATCTTGTTGTTGATGGACTTTGTGACACACACAATGATGGATGAATCACACACACACACTTGAGAAACCAACCAAGCACAAAGTGACACAAGTATTTTAGAGGTTCAGCAATTGCCTACATCCTCTTGGTGATCCCCTTGAGAAATTCACTAATGAAAGAATAAGTTACAACTTTGGTTTACAAAGAAAACCCCCTTAGAACTCTATTCTCCCCCAAGCTCTCTTTTCTCTCTCACCCATTTGCTCAACACTTTGATGCACTTGTGAACACTCTCACAACCCTTGGTGTTTCCCTCTTTGGTGTCTAAACTCTCAAGACCCAACTCAGCTCCCTCTTGAACTGATTGCCCTCTCTCTCTTCCTCCCTTGGTGAGATAAACCTCTCTTGAACACACTAGCTCCCAGCTACTTGTTCACACCTTGAGAAGTAAAACCACATTTCTATTGTCTTGCATCTTCTTTTCCTTTTGTAGGCAGACCTTTGGACTTAGTAGAGGGCTGCAATTACTCCTTCACGTTCTTGCTTTCAGCTACCCACCTAAACACAAGGTAAGACAAATCAGAAAACAAGCCATAAAGCATGCACCCTTTGTCCCCTTGTCTCCCACCTAGAAAACCCTTTGGTACAAGACAACAAACAACATTTAAATGGTGTTCCAGCTTCTAAGGCACTTTGCCAAACTCCTAGAACCCATAAAACACTTTGGAGGCTCGAGGAAATAGGTAGGAAAACGACACATGTGAAAGCACCTCGAAACAGCCCGAAAAAAACGAAACAGCACTGAGGGCGACCGGTCGCGGATACCTTGCGACCGGTCTCTGATACCTTTTGGATACCATGCGACCGGTCGCAGATACCTTGCGACCGGTCGCTTCCTGCGAATTCTCCAGACTTCGACTCTGCTTCAAACGACCGGTCGCAAATACCCAGCGACCGGTCGCTTCCTCCTTCACTTGCATACTTAATGTGAGCCATTTTTCCAACATGAAGCAACTGAGGTGATTTGAGGTTGCCCATCCCTTCTGGTAGAGAAACCAATTTCGGGCAATCCCAAATTTGTAGATCCTGTAAGGAGACGAGGCATCGAAGCCCTTCTGGGAGTGATGCTAGATTGGGGAGGCATAGAATTAGAAGATTGGAAAGTGATTTGAGGTTGCCGATCCCTTCTGGCAGTAATGCCAATTTAGGACAATATCTAATTTCGAGGTGCTGGAGTAATGTGAGGTTGCTGATCCCTTCTGGTAGTGATGCCAATTTAGGACAATTTGAAATATGCAGTCTCTGTAAGGAGATGAGGCGACCCATCCCTTGATCTGGTAGTGATACCAAATTAGGACAAAGACTAATTACGAGGTGCTGGAGTGATGTGAGGTTGCCAATCCCTTCTTCTGGCACATATTCTATATCCCCAACGCTCCTAATCTCCAGAGATTTTAATTTGGAGGAGGGAACAAAGGAGGAGGGAAGGACCTTCCAGCTGCTTCTCTGTAACTCCAGTCTATCAAGATTTGGGCACAGCGGCATGGAAGTTAGGTTAGGACAATTCCATATAGATAAAGTAGAAAGACAAGGAAATGAAGAAGCTGAAGCTGAAGCTGTTTCATTCCTCCACCATCCCTTCATATTAGGGCAATCACTTAGGTCAAGACTATCTAAGGAGGGAAAGAAGGTCGTCGATGGAGAAGCAGCTGACATCATCATCTCATCACTGGCAAAGTCTTTAACCATGTCTTCTGATATGTGCTCCAAATTCTTTAACCCGGAAAGATTAAGACTCTTAAGAAATGATAAATGATCCAACGGTGGAAGATGTTGGCATCTATCACAGTCAGACAATCTAAGATTAACAATATTTGTGAGAGAATGAAACCAACTCGCAAACCTTGCACCCATATAGCACTCCACGACTAACTGTTTTAGACTTGAATGGGGCTGCAGTGCTTCCATTGACTTAATAATTACATCACTCTCCTCCTCAACCACATCACTATTTTCTCTTTCGATGCGCATCCAATGTAAAGTCAACGAATAGAGATGTCGTTTCTCCTTCAAAATTGCACCATCATAATTCAATTCTGACACCATATCTTTCTTGTACCTCAAATTTCTGATCTTCAACTCTCCTCTTAAATCCTTCAGCTTCCCCAACTCACTGAGCCCTGCACTGTCCCTCAACATGGATTTGTTTTCACTCAAAACAAATATACTCAAAGTACGAAGATGAGTCAATTCACCCAATCCACGAGGAATCCGAGCCAATTTATAACATCCTTCCAAAATGAGATGCCTCAAGTTGATCAATTTCTTGATATCTCTAGGCAGTTCCACAAGAGAGGAACACCAGTTGAGATCTAGTGTTTCCAAATTTTGAAGTTTGACTATCCAATTTGGAAGTCTCTTCATTTCTCTGTTATCACTAAGATCAAGATATCTTAAATGTTTCATTTTCCTAAGACATTTTGGCAATTTTGTAATTCCCAATTTATTCAAACTCAACATACGCAATGACTTAAAATTTGAAGCAATTGTAGCACAAAATGACTTATGGAATGACTTCTCCCACCCCCGCCATTGGCTTAGGAAAAGAAAAGTCCTTAGCTTATTTGATTCCAGCAAGGATGTCGGTATTTTCCATTGCGACAAATCAACATCAAAATCGAAAGATACATGAAGAAGACGTTTTGCATCAAAATCAGTCTTATTGCGATCTATTATTGTGCTTCCCTCCCCTGCCACTTTAACGGCGAGTTCATTCATGAGATCATGCATTTTACAGCTTTTTATTATACCAAACTCATCTTTTTCTTCTTCTTGGAAAAAAGATCTCCAAACTAGTTCGTTATAATTTTCATAACCAACATCTTCCAAGCACTCATTAGGATTTGAAGACTTAACGAACCCTTGTGCCACCCACAACTTAATTAAATTCTCTATGGGAATCTTATAATCAGGTGGGAACAAACTACAATAAGCAAAACAATGTTTCAAATGTGATGGGAGAACGTCATAACTCAGCCTAAGTGTTGGTATGATAACATCTTCTTCTTGACTTATTGTTGAAAGCTTGTTACTCTTGAAAGCCAACCACTCAGGTTCTTGATGTTTAGAGTACATATTGAAGATATTTTGGAAGACATAGATTAGTTTCTGTATAGGTTAGGTTGTAGTCAACACTCAACCTAATTGGTGAGTTGTGATTACCACCTTTTCCTTGATTTAAGGTTTCCTTATAATTAGTGTTGGCCTTTACAGCTTAATTTGTGGATAAAGTCTGTGGTGAGGGTAAGGCATGTTGTCTACTGGTTTCTTGCCCTCACTCATTCTCTCTATATATTTGTGTACTATGTAAATCTCCTCATGATGGAATATACAAACATTCATTGAAAATCAACATGGTATCAGAGCAGGAACCTTAACCAGCCTGTCTCTGCATCTTTGCTTCTCATTTTCTACTTCCTTCACTCTTCACTAAATGGCAGAAGAGAATCCTTTCAGTCAGGAGGCAGAGAGCTCTTCTGTTCTCTCTCCTTCAAATCCTTCTGAGATTGATGTCAACCCAAATCAACGTTTGAGTTCAGTGTTACTGAACGAATTCAATTACCTTCCTTGGTCGAGAGCTGTTACACTTGCTCTTGGTGGAAGATCAAAGCTTGGCTTCATTAACGGGAATATTGAAGCTCCTGATGTTTCTTCACCCAATTATGAATCCTGGCTGTGCAAAGACCAATTGGTTATGTCATGGCTTCTCAACTCTATGGAGCGGAAAGTTGCTGAAATTTTTAGCTTTTACGAGTCCTCTTTTCATCTATGGGTGGCTGTCAAAGAAATGTATGGCAATCAAAACAATTCTGCCCGTGTTTTTCAGCTCAAGAAAGACATTGCAAGCCTTCAACAAGAGGGTAAGCCTTTTATCCAACTTCTTGGTAGCATGAAAAGCATGTGGAATGAGCTTGAGGTATATCGTCCGCACACTACTGATGCGGCTGTGTTGCTGAAAAGATATGAAGAAGACAAGATCTTTCAGTTGTTGGCAAGTCTAAGTTCGGAGTATGAAGATCTCCACAGCCACGTCCTTATGAATTTAGAGCTTCCATCCTTTGCAAACGTGTGTGCCACAGTTCAACGAGAAGAAATTCGCAGGAAGGTCATGAACATGGAGACCAAGGCAAATACATCTGAGGCTAGGGCGTACATGTCCAACAACAAGCATGTGGAAGAGAAAGTGTACAAGGGCAAGAGGCCAGATTTGAAGTGCCATCATTGCAATAATACTGGGCATGTAATAGAACGATGCTGGATTCTACACCCAGAATTGAAGCCTAAGTTTGCAGCAGACACCAAGGGTGCTCAGAAACGTTCACAGAATTCAGGCTACAAGGCGAATCATGCAACTTCTTTTACTGATGGGCCTTCAAACTTCACCTCGAATCATGTTTCACTCATCAACGAGTTTGCTGCCTATCTTCAGAAAAAGAATGAGGGTGCTGAAAGTAAAGGAGTGACTAATTCTAGGAACGAGAACTCAATTGCCTTACTTGGAAAGTTTGCTGGATTTCTTGCTGAATCTGACAAGTTCTCGCATGAAGATATACCAGGTATGTTGAATACTTTCTCAACTGCCTTAAATGTTAGTAAAGTGCATGATTTTTGGGTCATAGATTCAGGTGCCACTGATCATATGACAAATAAAATTACAAATTTGTATGACTTTGAAAAAATGACCAAACCCTCCCAAGTATCAGTTGCAAATGGTAAGGGTGTGTCAGTTGTGGGTAGAGGAAAGATCAAACTGATCTCAGAAAATTTTGAGTCAATGGCTTTGTATGTCCCCTCATTTCCTTTTCAATTACTCTCTGTTGGTAGAATCACAAACTCCTTGAATTGTCTTGCTGTTTTCTCTCCTCATAATGTCATTTTTCAGGATCTAGTCACCAAGAAGACGATTGGTGAAGGGTTCTATTTAAATGGACTCTATTACCTGTCAAAGGATTTTCAAACTCGCAAGGGATTTCACGTAGAGTCTAACCTAGCTCAAGATCAACATTTGTGGCATCAACGTCTAGCTCACCCCTCAGAAACTGTTTTGTCAAACTTGTTTCCTAGCTTGTGTAAAAATCCAATCAAATGTGATACTTGTCATTTGTCGAAGTTTGCTAGGTTACCTTTTAATTCTTCCGTGTCTAGAGCTAGCAAGCTTTTTGAAATTGTACACTCCGATGTTTGGGGTCCAACTTTTGAATCGTTCGATGGTTATAAATATTTTGTGACTTTTGTCGATGATTTCTCTAGAGTTACTTGGTTGTATCTTTTGAAATTTAAAAGTGAAGTTGTAGATGTGTTCAAAGACTTTCATAATCTTGTAAAGAACCAATTTTCAACTCAAATCCAAACTCTAAGATCAGATAATGGCACTGAATATATGTCTCATATCATGACACAATACTTGAGCTCACATGGGATCATTCACCAAACAAGTTGTGTTGGTACACCCCAACAAAACGGGGTAGCCGAAAGAAAAAATCGAGATTTACTTGAGAAAACAAGGGCCTTAATGTTTCAAATGAATGTTCCCAAGAAATTTTGGTCTCAAGGAGTTCTCACCGCTGCATATCTCATCAATCGATTACCTAGTAGAGTGTTGGATTTCAAATCTCCTTATGAAGTTATGAAAGGGAAGAAAATTAATTTGTCCCATTTGAGGGTGTTTGGATGTACTTGCTTTGTTCACATTCAATCTTCTCATCGTGATAAACTTGATCCAAGGGCTGTCAAGTGCATATTCATGGGATATTCTTCAAATCAAAAAGGGTATAAGTGTTACAACCATAATTCTAAGAAGCTCATTGTGACAAGAGATGTCAAGTTTGATGAAACCACCTCATTTTACAGCAAGTCTCCTGAAAGTTCTAGTAAGGGGGAGCATTTTCTTGATCTCTTTCCATTGCCAAATCCTGCTGCAAACAATGACAGTTTCTCTCCAATGTCCACCAACATTGATATGCCATTAATTGAAACTGAAAGTGTAGTTCCTAGTGCTGCAGATGAAGATTCAGAGGTCACTCATCATCAACATGAGGACCAAAGCACTATTGAAGCTGCTGCACCAACACCTCTTCGACACTATCCTACTCGTGATCGCCATCCACCTACAAGGCTACAAGATTATGTCACCTATACAGCAAGGCATCCAATAACGAACTTCATTGCTTATCACAAAGTGTCACCATCTCATGCTGCGTTTCTCAGTGCTATCTCCAGTAACCATGAGCCCCAAAGTTTTCAGGAGGCTAATCTTCAAGAAGTATGGAGAACAGCCATGAAAGAAGAACTTCAAGCACTTGATGATAACCATACCTGGAGTATTGTTAAACTCCCCAAAGGAAAAAAAGCTGTGGGAAGCAGGTGGATTTATAAGATCAAATTTAATTCGGATGGGTCCATTGAAAGACACAAAGCGAGATTGGTGGCTCGCGGTTTCACTCAAACCTTTGGCGTAGATTACAAAGAAACGTTTGCCCCCGTTGCAAAGATGACCACAGTTCGGGTTTTATTATCTGTTGCAGTCAATAATGGGTGGCCTTTGTATCAAATGGATGTTAAAAATGCATTTCTACATGGAGATCTTGAAGAGGAAGTATACATGAAACTCCCTCCTGGCCATCCTCAAGGTTGTGATTCAAATTTGGTTTGTAAACTTCACAAATCTATTTATGGATTGAAACAATCTCCCCATTCCTGGTATGCCAAGTTAAGTTCAGTTCTTGAAGCAGTTGGCTTCCAGCGAAGCAACGCAGATTCCTCCTTGTTTGTTCGCACTGGATCAGTTGGAAAATTAGTTGTCCTTATATATGTTGATGATCTCATCATCACAGGTGATAATGGTGAAGAGATTACCAATCTTAAACACTCTCTTCGTAAGAAGTTTGCAATTAAAGACCTAGGAGTATTAAAATACTTCCTTGGGATCGAGATGGCAACTTCACACAAAGGGCTGTTCTTAAACCAACGCAAATATGTGCTTGATTTACTTCAAGAAGCAGACATGATCAACTCCAAACCTGCTTGTACCCCACTTGACAGCAAACTGAAACTAGACATGGAAGGCGAGCCTCTCAGCAACATTAGCCACTATCAAAGGTTAGTTGGAAAGCTCATCTATCTAACTATCACAAGACCTGACATTACTTATGCAGTCAGTCTTGTGAGCCAATTCATGCATTCTCCCACTATGGCTCATCTTAATGTTGTCAAAAGAATCCTTCGCTATCTCAAGAGGTCTGTTGGTCGAGGTATTCTCATGAAAAAAAATGATACCACTCAAATCATGGGGTATACAGACGCGGATTGGGCAGGAAATGCTATCGATCGAAAATCAACCACTGGCTATTGTACATTTGTTGGAGGAAATTTAGTCACATGGAAGAGTAAAAAGCAAAACGTAATTGCTCGTTCAAGTGCCGAAGCTGAGTATAGGGCAATGGCCTCAACTGCTTGTGAACTCATTTGGTTAAAAGGTCTTCTCTCTGATTTGGGGTTTCACAGCAATCAATCTATGTCTCTCTTCTGTGACAATCAAGCAGCCATGCACATTGCTTCCAATCCTGTGTTTCACGAAAGAACAAAGCACATTGAAGTCGATTGTCATTATATTCGTGCTCAAGTTCAATCCAAGGTGATAGAAACTGTTTACACTCGTAGTCATGACCAGCTCGCAGATATCTTCACCAAAGCTCTCTCTTCTAGTCAATTTCAACGGTTACTAGTCAAGCTTGGATCAATTAATTTACTTGATCCAGCTTGAGGGGGAGTATTGAAGATATTTTGGAAGACATAGATTAGTTTCTGTATAGGTTAGGTTGTAGTCAACACTCAACCTAATTGGTGAGTTGTGATTACCACCTTTTCCTTGATTTAAGGTTTCCTTATAATTAGTGTTGGCCTTTACAGCTTAATTTGTGGATAAAGTCTGTGGTGAGGGTAAGGCATGTTGTCTACTGGTTTCTTGCCCTCACTCATTCTCTCTATATATTTGTGTACTATGTAAATCTCCTCATGATGGAATATACAAACATTCATTGAAAATCAACAGTACAACATCCGTCCTATGGCCCTTATAGCAAGAGGAACCCCCTAACATTTTCTAGCAATCTCCTCCCCAATGGCCTTAATTGTTGAACTCTCTGGCTCTTTTCCCTCTTTGAACGCCATTTTCTTAAATAAAAACCAGGACTGCTCTTCATTCAAGCCCCTTAAGTTATATGGTTCAGCTATATTTGCTATATTTGCAACTTTTTTACTACGAGTAGTTATTAGTATTTTACTACCTCTTGCACCACCCATCAACAAGTCTTTCAAGTCGTCCCATTTTCGATGATCTTCATTCCACACATCGTCTAACATAAGGAGGTATTTCTTCCCATCTATTATTTTCCTCAGTTCTTTTTGCAACTGATCAATCTCAAGGCTTTTGGCTATGTCATTAGTTGCAGATTGAATGATTTTTTTAACAAGTATATCCAACTCAAACACATTGGAGACACATATCCACATTTTCAGCTCAAAGTGATTTTGAACCACCTTTTCGTTGAAAACTAGTTGGGCAAGTGCAGTTTTTCCCAATCCTCCAAATCCAACTATGGAAATAGTTGAGACATTTTCTGTAGAGATGGGATCCAAATCCAACAAAAGTTGAATAATTGCTCTTTTATCTTCATCTCTCCCTATTATATTATCCTCCCGGACAAATGAGTGAGTGACCCTCTCTCTTCTTACAAATTCTACATCTTCACGATTCCTTTCTGATAGACCAAATGTTCTATTCGAGGCAATCTCATGAAGTCTCTTGTTAAGATCTTTTATCTTATGACCGATTTTCAGCCCAAAAACAAGCTGATTTGAGCTAGAGAAGAAGATGTGTACCTGCTTTGACACTTTATTATTTCCAGGCACCATTTGTCTCCACTGAGCTTCAGTATAAAACTCATCGAGCACGTCATCAGCTTCATAAACTGCATCTTCTAAGCTTTCAAGCCACACTTTGACTTCATTATTGTTGGCTTGTTTTTCCTCAGCATCAAGAAGAACAGCTTGGAGTTTGGCAACTTGGTCCTTGAGCTTTCGGATCTCATCTTTGACACCCCAAGGCAATGCAATCTCTTGCAAAACACGGGAGCCTAACCTTCCAATGATCCCTTCTGCAATGTTGAAGAGGACTCCTTCTGCCATTGCCTTGATTCAGAATAAAAGAAGAGGTGAATTAATTACAATAACTTCAAGTGTTTGTTTCAAATGGTGATCAGGGAAAATGGATCATCACGTGGCTAGTCTTTATATAAGGCCCTGTAATTGGCATCTTTCAAGTAAATATTGGTTAGGCAAGGCATGTGATTCTAGCCTACTATGTTAGTCAAAGAATTTGTTGCTAGCAAGCAAAGATTGTTAATAGAATTAGGATCACACTTGATCTCAAGTAAAGCATTTGGAGATTAGTGAAGGACAGATGCCTTGCCTCCCTTTTAGCATATGATTCTAGCCAAAAACTTCCTACAAGCTTGTACGACCCATATACTATTCCCCACAAGATGTATCACGTGACCATACTTAATTAAGGTCATCTCCAGGTCCAGCCATGGGCCATAAGCCAAATATAGCCTTAAAACAATGCAAAACCCATCTCCAACCATGGGCTAAAAAACATTTGGTTAAATTTGGAGGGCCACATTTGGCCATTTAGCCCTCCAACCAGGCTACTTGTGGCCTAGCTTTGGCCTAGGCCAAATTTTTTTGTAGGCCTAACGCATGTGCTTTCTAAGAAGAGAAAGTATCATGCGTGGGCAAGAGCATGAAATATCTTGTGCAACTGCATATCCAATAGTCAATATTAAAGGAGCCCTGACGTCAGCTAGCTGTTAGGTTTTTTTTTTTAATAACCTTTTTAAATGTTTTAAAATTCATTTTGTTTTTAATATATATAATTGGTTTCTGATTGAAAAGTTACTTTTTAAAAAAAAATTAAAACCTTTTTAAATGTTTTAAATTCATTTTGTTTATATATATATATAACGTACACGTGTCATACATGAAATATTGTCTCTAAATAATAGTTTAATTAAATTAAACAATATATAGTTGTGGAATGTATGAGTGTTGTAACATAGTTTTTCTCAAAATAATAAAATATGAAGGGTCCTAAAAATATAGCCCTGCCTGGCTGAAGATGGAAAAATTTAACCCCACACTATTCTTTAAAAAATTAACATTTTGGAGGGCTAAATTTATAGCTCTGGACTACATTTAGCCCAATGACTGGAGATGGCCTAAGCTTCCTTCTCATCGGAGAAATATAGAGACACTTTACCACGAGTTGAAGTAAAGAATAAATCCTACCTAGAACTTATTTCTCTGTCTGTGGGTCGGATTTGATTCTTGCTCACATCCAAATACTAATACGTTGATATTTATACGTCTAAAGATCAAGATTCAAAGCTTGGTGCTTCTGTTTGCTAACTTGTTCTACTTAACACTTTTTGGACTTATCAGATATGCCAACCTCGCTTGTTGATTTTCTTCTTTGTTGATTCATATGGCATACCATCGGTTCCACCAAAAAACTAAAGACATACCATCTGGTATATCTCAACCAAAGATGATTTGGTAGGAAAATATGGCACATTAGGGTAGTATGGTCATGTAGTACATCTTGTACACATGTTATAATATGGGTGGACGACAACGTTTATTTTCCTCTCTTTTAGGGAATAGTATCAATAAATATCCACTTATATTATAGCATGTATACAAGATGTACTAAAAAAGAAACTAAAAAAGTTCCTACAATTATTGCATTAAAAATTTCAGAACATGACCTTCTATTCTATTCATTTCTTTCTCAAATATAATGTCTTGCTGCCAATTTGCCTTCTCTTCTCCCCCTGACATGGAGAAATTATACAATGGTATGGTATCACCATGTGAGTTGGTGATATTTTCACTCAGCTATTGCCACGTGTCTTTTAAAAAAAAAAAACTTAAAACTGTTTTTTCAACTAGACATTGAGTTTCAATTTTACCCTTTAGAATAAAATTTAAAAAAAAAATAAAAAAGAAAGAAGACGACTACAAACTTAGCTGCAGTGCAGCCCTTGCTGTCGCCCCCTCCCCCTCTTTTCCTTCATCTCTCTCTCTCTCTCTCTCTCTGAATCACTTTATTTAATAGTTGGCTTCTCTTGTCAAGCCCATGCGAGATTGAGAGAAAAATTAGAAAAGGAGAACTTGAATCTGGAGGTTTTGAGGGAGATTTCAAGATTGGAGGAGGAATACAAAGAGAGGAAGTATCATTAGAATATTTAATTATATTTTTAATCATTAGAATAGTTAATGAACTTTCAGACATAGTTGACGGCAAGGGCCAAAGTGAGTCATCAAACCACGATCAAGGGAGGTAAGTGGGCCACTTTAAGTTTGAGGGAGCAAAGTGAGATTTGACCAAAGTTTCAAGAGACGTTGGTGTAAAGAAGAATTTATTTTATTTTGTAAAGTTTCCTATGTGGAACTTAAATTCTTCAAGACACCCCCTCACGTGGGATCACCACATAGTGGGCCACACGTGAAACCAAGTCCATATTGAAGTCAAATATTCAAGCCTAACACGTGAACACCACATATTGGGTAAGGGGTAAAGGTAAAGGCCCAATATTTCAAGCCCAGTCAATCAACCCGCTCTGATACCATGTCACAATAAGGTGTATGAGAATTCTCATATATATTCAGATATGCTCAGATATCTCATATATTGTTCTCCAATATTATGGTATTTATAAAGAAGTACAAATATGTGCCAACCCTAAATACAATAGAAAATAAATCTAAATTACAATATAAAATAAATCTCAATTATAATTCCTAACATAATAAGGAACCAAAATCCTAACTAAATAAGAGCTCGCCAACAGTGACAATCTTAAATTGCAGTGACTTAGGTAATTAACCAAGTTTTGAAATTGTCATCAAATTAACAGATGGCCATTATGCAAAACTTCTTCTTTTTAGCTGATCTACCACGTTGGGCAAAATAAATAAGTACCAATATATTTGACAATAATTTAATTGGCAAAATATTTGACAATATTATGTTACATTGAGATTTTTTCTTTGTTTTTAAGCAATAAAATGGAATGAAGCTGCAAATATAGACTTAGTCAAATTGACTAGAACGGATGTGCTCCCCACTCTGCAACCGAGTTTGAATTTCCCTCTGGTAAGAGTCCCCAGAAATTCAAAAAATGGTTTAAGAGGCCTATGAAATGCATGCATGCGTGATTGGGATCGTGAAAGTTAAACGAGATTGTAGTTTACTTTCTTTCTCATATCCCCAAGAGAAAAATAATCATAACATCCAAAAAGAAAATGATGGCTAGCTCAAATAGCTTGTGAAGCAAATTTGTTAAAGCATAACTAGAACAAAAGGCAGTGCGAGTACAGAACAAAGTTGCCATCAAATTCTAAAACTGTAATAAATTACTGTTCCACTGACAGTCCTCAGATCTCACATAATAATAAGTTATGTTCAAAGTAGCATTACATGAAATTCACCCTTCTTACATTACAATAAATAAACATATTCTTTTTTAACCTCCTATCATCTACAAACAGTGTGTAAGCTTCAAATGGACAAACAGTTGACGGAAAGAACGATAGGAACAAAATATAAGACAATTGAGTAACTCCCCCCACCTCTCCAGCTTTAATTGGGCGAACAAAATAAATTTGAATTTGAATTTAACGAAAGTGACCTCATCTTTCTGTCTAGCAGTTGATTCCACACTGCTCAACATCTGGACCAGTGACTCTTGTGGTAAAGGGATCAACCCTCACCCATAACAAAGAGAAAATTGAAGCAAGCAGAATCGACCACACGATGACAATGGTAGGAGTACGGTTCTGGCGTCCCATGAGACCTTTGAGGAAGGGATATAAATGGACGATCACCCAAAAGGCAAAGAAGAGCTTACCAAAGAGGGGACCCCATGACTGGTAACCACTGTTGATGGCATAGGATATACCGGCAACAACTCCCACCAAGTTTATGATGAGGAGAGTTGTTGGTGGGATGAGAAGGGTTGTCCATTTAAACATGTAGAGTTCAGCAAAGTCCCCATCTTCGTCCGATGCCTTGGAGGTGACAGTGAAGTTGGTGTCAATACCAGCAAGGACTTTGAGGAGACCTTGGACGACGGCAAAAAGATGGGCTGAAACACCACCAATAACCCAAAACTGTTCATTTCTCCACCACTCGTCAATTCCGACACCACTCCACCTCATCTCTAGAATACCAGTTGCAAAGATGGAAAGAAAGAGGGAGATGAACCATATACTCGCAATGTTGCTAATCTGCAAACAGAATGAGCCAAAAAAGTTAGTGAAGCCATACAACAATCTTTAAATAAATTTTCACAGTACACGCAAATTGACTTGCAGAAGATATATATTCTAATGCACATCAATATACAAAACCTATCTACTCTTAAACAAGTAGAGTTGCACTAGCACCCCTGCACTGAGAAGAGAGACTACATTGAGGCCATGTTTGATAAGGAGGATTAGATTGGACTAGCTTGGACTAGTAAAATGCTTAGATTTCATGTGCAATCAAGGAAGAATGTGGGTGTTGTCTTCTAACTTGGAGGATTAAGGTGGACTATTCATATGAGATTGGTGTCTAAAATTTATCCCCACTAATCCCCTTGAAAGTGGTGGGATTAATGGATAAGTTTAGGCATGAACCTCTTATGAATAGTCCATCCTAATCCTTCCAAGTTAGAAAACAACACCCATACTATTTGTTGATTGCACATGAAATCTAAGCATTTTACTAGTCCTAGCTAATCCTCCCTCTCAAACATGGCCTCAGAGGGTGCTCTATAAGGAAGGGCAACAAGAAAAAAAAAATTAAACAAAGACCGAGAGAACAGTCTAGCACACAAGGAAATTATGATGACAAACCTGCGGAATGATGAACTTGTTCGTAAGAAGACAGACAGCTGGCAATGTACAGTACATCAGAAGAGGTATGGAAGTGATTGGGTAAATGGTAGTGTTGACATATGCAAATCTCTCCAGCCATTTTAGCCTACCGCTGTAACCATACCAGATAGGACAATGCCGACTAAGAAGAATTTCCACGGAACCCAAGGCCCATCGAAGCACTTGGTTCAGACGATCTGAAAGATTAATAGGAGCAGACCCTTTAAAGGCTGGGCGCTTAGGCATGCAGTATATAGACCTCCACCCACGGGCATGCATCTTGAATCCCGTGAGAATATCTTCTGTGACAGAACCATAGATCCATCCAATCTGTGGGAGACAGATAATCATCATCTTAAGAGTGAACAAAAATGAGGAAAAGAAACAGAAAATAAAAGGAAAACCATGGTCCACTGAAATTTTCACCCAATAGCAAAAGCTTTCAGGATGAGAGAATACACAACATGAGCAGACTAAGTCCATTGAAGATATCAGTAAGAACTGTATTTGGTGGCCCGCCTTTGTTAAAGTAGGCCATCATAAGTCCTTTTTTTTTTTTTTTTAAAAGAATGACTGCTCCTAAAAAATATTAAGAAAGTATAACCAGAAAGCGAGGAGGAAAAAGAAAGAACATCAGAACGTATATGAAAATTTATAAGAATTCACTAGGACTATAATTTTCTTATGTGTAACAAGTCTCCACAGATACAGGCATATTTGACCCATGCCAAATTAGACCAAGGTAGTTCAATATTTACAAAACCACAGTTTTCCACGCAGCCAACATGTTTATATCTAGACAATTGGATTTCAAAGGTGATACTTGTAACTACATTTGCAATTATTTCCTTGTTGCAATGGAAATAAAAGGATAGCATATAAGGTAACAGATGCATTGAAAAGAATGTCATACCTCATTTCCCCAATCAGTTTTGTCTTCATATCCACAGCTGATAACATGAATAGCTTCTTTAAGAAGAGTTTCTGGAGTCGCAGATTGAGGAACACCACCGTTCTCCATCAGTGTGGAGGCAACAAAAACGGCAGACTGACCAAACCTCTTTTCCAGGCTCATTTGAGACATCAATAATGACTTCTCATCATCAAATCCAGCACCTGATATTGAAAATGCGCATATGAAATGTTTGAGTCCCAAATAATAGAATTAACAACGGAAACAACAGAAAACAAGCAATTTCCTGCATTGACCCATGATTATGCCACCTAAAAGTAGGCATGATGTGTAATCCACTACCTCAATTATATTAGATGAAATTATGTACAAGCTAACACAGAGAATACACGGCAGTTGGGTTTAATGATGAGCATTTCTACATGTAAACTAAAAGGAGTACATTATTATACAGTCCAAACTACTCTTTTTGGAAGGAACAAAGTATAAAACCGTACAATTAGTTAGACATTGATATGAAACATTATACCCAGAATGTTCATCAGATATGCTGCCATAAATGAGACATAGCATAAATGATATATACATGCTACCCACAAAGATGACTCAGTCAACTTTGTAGTAAAAATTACTCAACCACTGATTAGGTAAAAAGCTAAAAAAGAAACAGAAGACTGGCAATTAGTATCACCTTTCAGTCTGTAGTACTATAGTCAACAACCCCTTTACACAGCCCAAAACAGATGCGACCCGCACATCTACTAATGATACAAAACAGAAATTCATAAATTACCTTCCACCCCCTCTTCAATATCCTCTAGACTGAAAATTGGCACAGTAGGATCCACATGCTTGTTTGATTTCTTCTTGTCTGAGCCCTTTTTACTTGATTTTGAACCCTTCTTCCGTGATCCTCCACAAAGTGAAGATACAAACCCAGCTTTCTTATGCTTAGGCTTAACAGGAGGTTCATAACCATACAAGGCTGTTCTATTGAAGACACATCCAGTACCCACATAAACCGGACCTTGAATGCCATCTAAACCTCTCAAGTTAATCTGAAATCCAGAAGGAAATGTATAAACATACAAATCAGGCTATGCAAACCCACTGTGCAAGACTTGTAACTACTTAATACAGAAATCTCTTTTCTGTGATGACTGTAAGGATGGAGAACTTACATCAAAGAAAACAGTATTACGATTGGCATATCGATCATTTCTATCAATACCATCAAATCTCTGTGGAAACTGAACATAGCACACATTTTTTCCAAGGTTAGGATCCATTAGAAAGCACATAGCTTCCCTCAAGGCCTTACTGTTATTAATGTAGTGATCACAATCAAGATTCAACAAGAAAGGTCCATTGGTGAGGACTGCTGATACTCGAACCTACAAGAGAGTTGTTTTGAGCATCAGACGGAGACAAACCTAATTCTAAAGAGAAAAACTAACTCTAAAAATAAAAATAAAAAATACGCACAAGTGCATTCATAGCACCAGCCTTCTTGTGATGTTGGAAACCTGGACGCTTTTCACGAGAAACATAGACTAAACGTGGCAGTTCATTACCATCAGCATCGAGCCCTCCACTTTGGCCTAAGAACACCTGAAAGGTGGCAAAATAAACACAAATCTTAGTACAAAATGATGCTGATACAGGGAATCATATAATTTAAACTTTGCTTCAGCATTCCGAATGAGCTATCAATCAGTATCAACTTCAATAACTAGCCCCCTGAAGCATAAAGAGATTTGTCACGCAATATATAGCAACCTGAATCATTCCTGGATGGTCTCTAGTATTATTTCCAGGCCATGGAGTACCATCTTGCATGATCCATCCTTCTTCAGGTATTTTTGTGGCCTTTGCAACAAGCCCATTAACACGAACTTTAAATTCTTCATATTCTCTCTGAAACCAAAAAGGAAAGAATATCAATAAGGAGCAGCACTGTTTTTGAAGGGGCAGTGTGAATGGAGCAGCTATTTAGATTTGTATGCTGAGGACTTACCTTCATCGCTCTACGCTCTTTGACGAATGATGGTTGAACTTTATCCTTCAAGTAATCAATCTTCTGGGTAAAGTACCATTCAGGAGCCCGAGGCTCAATGGCATACTTCTTGCAGAAAGGGACCCATTTCCTAGCAAATTCTGAAGTTTCAGACAGAGCTTCAAATGTCAACATTGCTGCTCCATCATCAGAAACATAGCAGGAAACCTTGTCAACTGGGTAGTCAACTGCAAGAATAGATAGCACAGTATTTGCTGTCACCATAGGAGGCTCCTTCAATGGATCGACAGTACTGACAAAGATGTCAACAGCAGCTAACTGTGATGTTTCTCCTTCTCGGTCATATCTGAAACCCAAATGGAATTGGAATTAAAACTAAATACAAGGACAACTTCAAAGCTGAAATGACACTGCTACTTGAGATTTGAAGGCACATTTTATCACTCATATATAACTGAGGTATAACTGCAAAGAAATTTTTCCCACCTCAAAGAAAGTCTGTCAAGATATGTTTCACGATTTACAGGGAGCCACTTAGGGAACTGATCGAGTATCCAGGATATTGCAAACCAAATCTCACATATGACTGATATTAACCACAGAGCGTAGGCATTGGGCACAGGATTTGTTAATCGATAGTGCAAGAAAATACAGAGGATAACAAGCCGCAGAACAATGACCATCCTGTAAGGATTTATTCTAGATGATGGAATAGAGACCTTTCTGGAGAGAGGCTGCCTTGCTTCATCATTCCTGCAAAATAGAAAGAGTATATATATGAAAATCAGCTCTTGCTACACTGTTATTAGATAACAAGGGAGAAAATATGTCACTTAAATTAGGATACAGCAAATTTCTGTGCTACAGATTACTACGTTCACAACTACAGGTATAACAAAGGTTTTCCTTATAACAAAGGTTAGAGTTGAATTTTCATGTACCAGGAAAGCTTATGTAACCAAGACAGTAGCAAGTTTTAAGGTTCTCGGCCTCGCTAAAAACTATCAACAAACCCAGATACTGAAGCAGCCTCAATAACAGTACAGAGGACAATAAGAAATTTCTCAGTTCAATCAAGACAGAACCCACAATAAAAAGTCATCAACAAGCACATCAGTGCTGGTGTCTATATCTCCACCTGACATTGTATTAGATTTTGAACACTGTGTTCACAACTACTGATATAATGAAGGTTTTCCTAGCCTCTCCATTTCTTATTAGATTTTAAATTGTCCTGGTGCAGTAAACCTTAAATCCCCAAAACAAGAACAAACTTTAAATTTATGTGCCTTGGCAAAAAAAAAACACTATTAACAAGACCAGACACAAAAGCAGGCTAATTATAACTACAAAGAAAAAGAAAATTCAAAAGAAACAGAACCCACAATAAAGAGTCGTCCACAATCACATCGGATCTGGCGTCAATATCTCCACCCCCTCTTTCTGAAGTAGCTTGGCCAGTGCTCATTGGAATAACATTCTTCTCCTGCTTCATCTTCCAGCCATCCACTCTCTCTTTCCAAGCTACATTTCCAATCCCAGGAGAACCAAACTCCCTCACAGGATCGACAACCCTTATATTAGCTGCAAAAAGAATATAATTAAGGACCTTGGAACAATATTGGCAGGAAACCACATAAAGAAACAGAGAACGCGTCACATGAGAGATGCGGAGAGACATACGGGATTGATTTACATCTGATGCATAAGGAATAGGATGGGCACGCTTTCCAGCACCAACTCCAGGAGATGCCATAGAAAGGCGCTCTGGTGATGCAGCAGATAGTTCTCCGGAAACCTAAAATTGGCAATTTGAAATGGTAAATTCCAGTACAAATTCCACATTAAGAATGAAAATAGCTCTCCAAATGTATTGGCCTACCTCTTGTCCATTGGTGAGTAAAGGGATATGATTGTGAGAAACCTCTTTATCATAATTTGGAGCCCCAATATCCTCTCCTCGGCCATATGTCATATGCCAGCTCAACATGCGCTCCGCAATCTTTTGCTTCTCATTTTGATTTTCTGAAGTATAGTTGAAGTCACTGGTACCATCATCAGCATCACCATCCTCTTCTCTATCGCCAAGAATTGCAGGACTTCCTAAAATCAACCACGCACAAAAAATGAAGTAATTACAGCAGCAAAATCGTGATAAAAACAATCAATGTCTCGCAATATAGCAATAATTCAAGAAGATGTGATGAAAAGTTCTTTGTTCTTTCCCGTCAATTAACCAAAGAGAACTTCCAAATGAAGTTAAAACCTCTTGCGTGTATAGGAATATCCTTCGGCATGTGTATTGGTATAGAATAAGCACAAATTCACATTCTATAAAATTAAGTAGTTTGGCCTTTCTTCAGACAGATTTATGACTGTAATATCTATATTCAACTCAAAATCTAATGATTGACACAATCGAAGAAATCCAGACGTCATCAACTTAAAACAGATAATTTTGGAATAGCAAACAACTTCACTAAAAAAATTTCCACGTGATGGAAAATAAAGAAATTAAACTAATTAGGATTCTTACTAACCTTTGTGCCTCTTGTATCTGGTTTTGCATTGAGGGCAAGACTGATTCCCATCCTTCCTCTCGTACTCATAGCATGGCCTGCAAACAGGAAAGGCACAGACGTCGCAGGCAATGAATGGTTCCCCATCTGCAGTCTTCCCGACACTATCCCCACAGATCTGACAGACCTGACCCCCCAGGCTCTTGATGGGCTTTGCCTAAGTAGTTAAACATAAATAAACAAAATTTAGTGAAATGCAATGATGATGACTGTCATGACGATGGTCATGGAACTGGTGCTGATCGTGATAGTGATAGTGAACAACCAAAATTAGTTACAATATCAGTCCCTTCACACACTCCTGGAATCACAACAGTATCCACTCCGACCATTTCGCCCATTAGGGGAGCTTTGTTACTTTCTCCCAATTTCTCATCGAACAGAAGGAAAATTGCAAAACCAATAGAATGCTTGGGATACTTACCCCAGTTTCTCCTTCTGACTCCATTGACACCCTCTCCTTTGCTTAGATGTGAACAATGGATCACAATGCTTGTTAAGTCTCAACAAGATCTATACATGCTCTAAGTACTTTTTTCCACTTCAAAATCCCCAGATCTGGGTTAAGCACCTGGAAAAAGGAAGGTGAAATCAGATTTTGCACCACTCAACAAGCAATCTCTACACCATAGATCACTTCTGAAAAGTGAAAATTTCTTCGTAAATGGAAGAGAAGGGGAAGTAAAATTTGTAACTTTGGAGTTTCCATTATTAAGAAGCCAATCACACTGAATAGTTTATTCAACTCTGGAAAATTAAAATACGGCTTTTCCTCGGTTTTCTCGGCAACCAAACAGTTTGTAATTTGTGACATCCAGTGCAGAACAGCACAGTCAACATTTCCAAATCCTATCTTTAATGTAAGAACAACATAAAGATGAAGAATAAAGATAAAACAAAAACTGATCAAAGCTAAAATCCGCCAACAACAGAAACACACCTTACCTCAACAAGAACCGATCTTTATCACTAATCTTTTAAACAGGAAACCCAATTGAATCCACTTGCAACTAAACCCAAATCGATCCAATTCTCCACCAGATCTCAGAAAAAGAGCGAAATTGAAAAACCCAGTAAACAAGTTCCACTGCTTTGGAGACCAAAGATCAGAGAAGAGACAGAGAGAAAGGGAGGGAGTGATTTTATTGATCGACTGAAGCAGACAAAACCACAATGCCAATCACAACTCTCTCTCTAAAAAGTGTCTCACTCCGTGTATAGCTGTAAATGTTTATATAATAATGGGTTGGTATAGAAGGAAATGGCTTAAGAGAGACGAAAGAGACGGAGCAACTACAAGCTTGTAGACTCTCTCACTCCCCAAAGTCCCACCGACAGTCTTAGATACAGAGATGCATTGGTTGTATTGTACAAGAAGAAAACACATCCATCTACCTCAATAATTTGATCTTCTGATTACCTCATAAAATTGCAATTTTATGTTTAAAAAATGTGAAATTAATAAAAATTGCAAAACAAGAAATCAAAGTAAACGCAAAACAGTTCTAGGTTGTAGCATGTAACAGCCGAGCTGGATGACTTGTGAGGTAATTTTACTGACAGTGTTTTGTTGTCTGTCTTAGAAGACTTCGGATTTGCCCGAACAAAAAAAGACTTTACAGTTGTCCACACGGTACAATAGTGCTAGTTTTTTTTACCATAGTTTTTTTTTTTGTAATCATTTACCAAGTATATGCATAAAGAAAATATGATAAATAAATGAAATACACAAGATGCTGAATTCCCCTAATCTCAATCAATGTTGCTTTCTTTAACAAGCAAAACACATGCGCCATTCTTTGTTTATTTATTTCATCTTAACATGGCATTCTAATGCATGCATCTTGCTTGGTTGATGATGTTTACAACTTTCTTATTACAAATCTTGGTGGTTACAAAGATATTTTCAAATACTTTTTAAAGTTTGGATAAATTGCATGAAATTGTAACAAAAATTAAATGAAAGTTTTGAAATGAAAAGTTTATCGTAAATATAATTTCAACACAAACTAAGGATTCAAGCTTTTTATAATATAACGTAACTGATGACTTATAACTCAAGTGGTTAAGAGTGTATATTTTACATTCGAACCCTCGAAATTATGTGTTAGAATCTCCTTTCTCCAATATAATTTATAAAAGAAAAATAATTATCATTACACACTCACAATATTTACGTAATTATATACCATAAATACTATGGAAAATGTTATTTTAAATGGGTTAATTAACCCATCATGTACTTTGTTATAGCCTTTAACATGCACATTTATCTATGAAACACACTCACATATATTTTAAAATGGTTATGCAACCACTCCATTATAATTTCTTGTTAGTGAGTCAATTGGCTAACCGATCATATAAACTATTTTGTGGGCCACATCAACTATATCAAGTGCTTAAAAAATAATAGTAATAAATGTCGAAAATGACATAAAATGAGTCGACAAATAAAAACAAGGTTTTAGCTCTTGGAAAAAATGCGTACATCAAATTAAAAAGTAACTTCATATTATAAGTTGAACAATAGTTGTGAAAAAACATATTAGCCTTGGAGATAGAGATATTTTTTATATAAAAATAATAATAATAATGTGCCGAAGTATTTGCCAAGAGAAAAAGCAGTAGCGGGGAGGGCAAAAGGACAGGCCTTTGTTTCGTAGAGTGTCTTCCGTCCGCCTCCTAAATAGGTTCTCGGCGATCGAGCCGCTTGAAAGCTCCTTCTGGCCCCTTCACTTGGAGTTGGATTCATATAGTGTGAATTAGGGTTTGGGGTTCACTGAATCACACGCAACAACAACGAAAGAGAAACTATGGCGTCGTTTGGGTCTTTAAAATCTGCAATCTTTGACAGAGAAGCGAGAAAACAGTACCTTTCTCCCTCTTTAACTTTCTCTCTCTGACCAATTTTCCGTTGAATTTTTTGATTCAATATTCTTTCTTTTGGGGTTTCAGGCAGTACCAGGCTCACATTCTCGGCCTCAACGCATACGACCGTCACAAGAAGTTCGTTAAAGATTACGGTTCGATTTTTCAATCCAATTTTCTTAACTAGTAATTTTTGTGATATATATATACAAGTATGTATCATTTTGGCGTTGGTATAATGAAAATCCCTGAAAAAATGGCAATTTTGGAACTTCGAATGATACATGTATGTATCATTTGAAGCTAAATTTTTGTTAAGAAAGGACAGTAAGGAAGCATGCACAAATACTGAGCTCTTTATTTGTTGAATCCTAATGTCCTAAAGCAAATGGATGATGAACAGTCTCCTCCACTTAGAAGGAAGGGAGGCTACAGTTGTCCATACAAGTACATATATCATACTTCAATTCATTGGTTTTTTGTTTGTTTGAATAAAACCATGTGAGCAATGTAAGCTACTGGATCCTTTGGAAGGTTGCTTTAATATGGTCATGTGCTTTTTGCTAGACTTTGGAGTTATTAGATGTTTAAAAGCTATGTTAGCTGCTGGCTGGAAGCTTCATTTTTAATGCCATTTTAATGTTTACAATTTTGTTCTATAAGTTTTTTGTTCATCTGCATGTATGTGCTTTACCTTTTAAGCTTTCCACTTTATCAATGTGAATATTTTCTCTCTTAATCCAAATTCCATCGTGCTGTTTCTGGGACTTGAATAGGACTTTTTTCTTGTATTTTTTTCTTATTTTTTGTTGACTGTAGTGTATGCACAACTTTGTATCTGGTTTCAACATTGTAATTTTTTTTTTTTTTTTTACTTTTATCATTTAAACCTGTTTATTTGAAGCACAAATTAGATTTTACCATATGGCTGAGGCTCCAATTTGTTGTTTCTTTATAGTTCAGCTTTGGCAATTGGATAGTAGTTATCAATACCACTGCGTTTTCCTCTTGCAGTTATAGCACATCTTGATGAATACTTTATGTTGCAGTTAGCTTTTATGGTAGAGAAGAATCTTCACATGTCAAGCTGCCGGTCAAAACTGATCAAGACACTCTAAGAGAAGGGTATCGGTATGTAAGCTGTATTCCTTGTTCTTTCATGTGGTAGGTTGCACCTGCATTTTTAACATTCATACTTGTTGGTTTTATTTGTTTATGATAGGTTCATAAGATCCGAGGAAGATGATATGGACCGTTCTTGGGAGCAAAGGCTGGTTAAGCGATACTATGACAAGCTGTTTAAAGAGTATCCTTTGCAAACTGGTGCTATTTTCCTGTAATTGGTTTGAATATTGAAATTTATATCAACTTGTTTAGCCTATGGATGCCTTAAACTTATTCAAGATACTGCATAGCGGACATGTCACATTACAAGAGTGGTAAGGTCAGTAGTTACATCGATACAAAAAAAATTCCGAAGATCATGTTTTGTTTTTTTTTTTTTTGGTAGTTGGATGGAGTATATAATGTATACTAAGCCATATTGTGTTAAAAAGAACGTTTCTGATTTTCCACAATTCTCTTGTTAGATTGGTCTAAGGTGGAGGACAGAAAAGGAAGTTGTATCTGGTAAAGGTAATGTAATTCTCTTCATTGACTACAAGGATACCCCTACATCTAACTTCTCTTGGTTACTTAAACAAATATGTTCCCTTGCCCTCTCTAAAGTCTCAAAATTCTTGTTCATTGAGCATACAATCGAAGTTGATATTTCTTTCCAAGATTGTTGGTAGTGACTAGATCTTTCTTTTGAAGGATCAGTTTGCCTTTTAAAAAATAAAAAATAAATTCTGGAAGATACTATTAGTTAGTGCTTGTTAATTAAACCATCAAGTTTGTGAAAACTAGGATGCAGAATTGTGTGATTCAAATATGAAGTTGACAATTTTGTAAATTAAAAAAAAAGGGAAAAGAATATGTATAAGATAATGAAATAGAGAAATAGATGATTTAATCTAAAAAATTCAGTAGGACTCCTATGGGGCAACAATTACTAAACATTGGGGATCTATATACACCGAAACTTGATGAATTTCTTGAAAGGAGTGGGAAGAAGCAACACCCCTAACCCTTTTAAGACTTGATTCAATTTCCTATAAAAAAAATCCTAATGGGATTGTGGATCTCAAAGAAAATCTCACAATGAAAAAGAACAGTAATCACCAACTGATCAGAATGATGCAAAGGTGAAGCCTGGGGACTTTTGACCACGTTTTTTTCAGAGTACGAAAAATAGAGACAGACTTTTGACCAGAATCATCATTATAATCTCAGGCATAAAAAATTACTGTATATTTCATGACTATATCAATTACCTCTATTATCACTTTTAATAACACGAGTCTGGTTAACAAGACTTTGTTTTGGCTGGCCGTTTTACATGTTGTAAAATACCCTTTCACCTGCCATTTCACTATTATTGCACAAAATGTGATTTTGTCACCACCTGAATCTCTTTCAATTGTAGTTTCATTCTTATAGTATTTCTCTTATAAGCACAATAAAATGCTTATTCTCTGATGCCATGTGCATTCTTTTATGCTAATCAGAAATTTTCCATGCATTCTTATATCAAATCAGAATGAGTAATATTAGTTCATATCATTATTTATTTATAGTAAATAACGGTATAATTAAGGTATAACTATGATTACTTTTTATTTATATTAGATTATAATATAAGTAGAGCATGTGGATCCTCCACCTTCTAAAATGTAAGTAGAATGCCACATCTTGCAGAATTAAATTTTGGCCTGCACTTTCACACGTCATTCAAAATTTCAAAGTAATTTGATTGCCTTTGTTTGGAAAACCTACAGTTTTTGAGTTCGTCAAAATTACTTCTCTTGCATAAAGTAGTTGAAATGCCACCATATTATTGCCTTGTAGAATAACATTAGCCAATTTGGCTTCAGTAATCGAAGAGATGTTAAGTTCCCTACATTCCTTCATTCTTCTCCCCTTCGCCCATCTCTTACTAATTCTTTATTTTCAAGAAGCCAAAAGAAAAAGAGAGGGCCTTCCACTTCCAAGAGAAAAAATGGCCATATGCAAACTAAAAACTCCTAGGCCGACCCTGTTTGACTTAACTTTTACCTTGCAGTTTTTATGATGTATCATTTTATTCGTAATGAGTCTCAAAAAGGGAATGGAGCTGGAGTTTAGAATTGACTTGATACCGTTTTCTGACAGGGCAGTTTGTATGTGGTAACAAACATTGTGATGTAAAAGAGGGTTTAGCAAGCTACGAGGCAAGTGTCTACTAATTAGTCATGCTGATTGATCTTTAAGTATTTAATGGGGTGCAAAATTTATTGACTTATTTGAAAAGGCGAGCTGGTAGTTGTGCATTTCATGTCATGTAGGAGTAGGCATTTGTGGTGAATTTTGTATATAAATGTGGAAGTCCATGTGAATAATAATCTTGGTAGAGGTCTCTCTCTCTCAAAATTTTCTTCAATAGTTTTGGTAAGATGACCTGCCATATGACATTAATATTAAAAAAAAATTCATCAGCTCTGAACTTCTATTTTAAATCTCAAAATATGTTATTTATTTTTAGTATTTAAGCTGTTGGACTAGGATAGATAACTTTTCCTGCATCTTTTAACTATATTTACGCCATTTATAAAAAAATTGTGGCTTAATTGTTTTGAATGTTATTTTGCAGGTGAACTTTTCTTATTTTGAAGCAGGAGAAAACAAACAAGCCCTTGTCAAATTGGTAACTTGTGAGAGGTAGTTAGTGTTTACTAATACTGTTTTAGCTTCTTTCGGTATTTTCTGTTGTAGTTCTCATTAGATAAAATTCATCATGTGTTATGCTGGCATAAATCAAATTTCATTTGCTTATAATTATTAAAATTTACTTTAGACCCTCTTCGTGTAATATTTTTTTTAATGTCTTCTGTCAATTCCTTCAGTGGTGCCCTGTGTCACTATATGTCACTCTGTCTGCATCCTTGATTGATTTGTTCTATTTAAAATGACTTGCTCTGATTGTATGCCCTTTGATGTTAACGGTTCCTAACAGATGTTCAGAAAAGCTTCATTACAAAAGACGGAAAGAGAAAGAGCAACTGGAAAAAGAAAAGAAGGAAGGGAACAGAAGAAAGAGGTATCAGCTTGATTTGTGTCTTTTTCACATAGAACTCTTCCTTTTTTGGGGGGTTCTTTTAGTAAGGGTAATCTGATTTTTGCTATTAGACTGTACAAAAGCTAACTGACACTCTACTTGCAGGAGTCGGTCAGGGGATGATGATGATGATACTGATAATGAGGGGAACAAAGAAAGGAGTAAAGGTTTGGATGGATTTCTATTTATACATATTTTTCAAATACTAGTAAGTTTACATGCTGAGATGACATTGTGTACATGCAGATTGCAAATGATCGAATATCTTTCTTCTGATTGTGGCTTTTTTCTATTTTAAATAAAAAAAATGTTTTTGTTATGCATCTTTATTGGCCCTTTGCATTTTTTCAATAGACAGTAGGAAACACATTTAACATGGCTATAAAGCTGAGACATCATTCTGTATTCCATACTCGTAACTGTAGCTTACACCGGTTAGAAATTTTGTTGCAGGGAAAAAGGCTTCAATCTCTACTAGTGAACATAGAGCTGATGATGATGATGATGATGACTTTGATGAGTTTCTTGAGGGAATGTTTCCTTGATGTTTGCTAGTTAAGGGCTGCCCCTCAATCTTCCAAATTGCCAATGCCATTAAACATAATGGAAGGGGATAAAATTTGACTAAAGTGATAGTTGAGTTCTGAATTATAGGTCAGCTGGATCATTTGAGTTGTAAAAATTTTGTCAAGCTGCCACAGTTGTCAGACTCAATGACAGAAAGCAAAGCGAAACCTATACCTGAGGCAGGTTGAAGAATATCTAAATATGAAATCATTTGTGGAGGGGCCATGAAATGCTGAATTGTTTTGCCTTTTACATAGAAAGGTTTTTAGCATGTGCAATTTGTGAGGCAGACATTTTCAAAGCCAACTAGAAGAGGCACAGAGACAATAGAACAGCTATGTTTGGCATAGTGTTCTTGTTTGTAATTTGAATACAGCAACAATCTAATAGTGTTCTAATCATCACCATAATAAATAGATAGCATCTGGTTCGTCTTTCATAGGGAATGTGGTGTCTTATATAGACTTGCTTCTGCAACTTGAAAAACTGGAAGCTCTTTTTATTGTTTTGCTATTGTTGGTTTGGTTCTTTCATTGTATTAGGCATGTATATATTTGTGCTATAATCGTTATTAGAAGAAAATCTTTGTTTCTTTCTTACAAGGAAATGGAAATTGTCGTAAACTAATGATAGGATTGATTTGTGTTATTTCTTGGTACTATTTTCTTCCTTTTGGGCTATTTTTGTGTTATTTGAGCCCGTTTACTGGGCAACAATACTCGTGGGCAAGAAGTCTATAATAAGGGCCTTATTTTCATCCACGTTACTTCTCTATTCTTTTTGTTTTCAAGTTCAAACTAAATCCTACGTTTGATTTGCAATATGAGAGATTGCACTTGCGTTACGAAATTGAAAAAGAAAAAAAGTTGTGCTATCATTAATCACACATGTGCATGATTTGATGCTAGTCATTGACTCGTATGTTACGTAACACGTACTACAGATCAAATGACTAGCATCCAATCATTATTACAAATCAATGCTAGCATTTGTAAACTTGAAAGTGAAGAAGGCATTTTCCTTTTCATTGACGTGAGTGTTGGGAAGAAAGAGCACAAAAATTTTGCGAACAAAGTTGATGACAACACGACACGAGAAAAGTTAAAAAAGACACAACAATAACACTAAAAAGGATTTATTAAATGTGTTTTCCACTCTAGAACAAGATCTAGCTTTTTTTAACATTGCTTTAACGTTACATTTGGATCCTTGAAGAAGAAGGAAGAATGAATGTACGGTGCAAACTTTCGCCACGTGTTGCCACCCTAATGTTCATGAGAGGGCCAACTTACCAGCACGTGCTACGAGACACGTGGGTGCCCATCTGATGCCCAAGTCTCATACGTGGCAGAAGTAGCACAGGCTTTGGCTGCTACCCTTGTTCGTTGGGCTAAATGCTTGGTGGGCTTTGTCGACAATAATAAACTATTAATAAAAAGTGCCAGATTTTGAGTTGTGGGACCCACTAGACACGCTACTATACTGACACGTTGTGGCATCCATACAGTGACAAAGTTCACGCTGGCAAAGTTTTGAGACTTTAAAAAACTCGATTAATTATTATTCTTTTCAGAGTAGAAAATATAATATCAAAAAAGCTTTAGCTGCCTTTGACTACTAGTTGGAGAGCAATTGATTCTATTGTCCAAATTAGCCCTGCCATTTATTCAGGAGGATATTTTAATTTTATTTTTTATATTCAGGGTAATTTATTTTTCATTTTTTTAATACAAGTAATAATCGAAACTACTCTAAATTAATTTAATTTACAGTAAGGGAAATTCGAACTTGAGATCTCGTGTAATAGGGCGAGCACAGTGCACTGGCCAACTTGTCTAACCAACTTTTGCATGTGGGTGTAGTGAGGAGAGAGAGTAATGGACATGAACTACTCTCCCTTAAATTACTTAGGTGGAATTTGTTTTTTTATTTCTTGTAATTTAGCAAATTAGTTTTTTACTATTTTACCCTCATTATATTAGATTGTGGTATTCTAATATTTTCGTTAACACTACATATATATATATATAACGAATTTGATATCTCTTTAATTTTTATTAATTTGTATTAAATCTTCATAGAAGGGGTCAAGTAAAAATATTACTAGATTCTCAAGTTGCACGTTGGAGGTGCCTATTTTTATTTTATTTTATTTCTCGTCTTCCCTAGCAACCACAAAGCACAACTTGGCTTTGTATCTACATAAATCTTATGGTATCATACTTTCTTTTGGTAGGGTCATTTTCACCTCACACTACAACTATAAATACATGATTTGGAACCTTATTTATTTATTTATTTATTTGACGGAAGGCGGTCGTATTTTATTGAAGAAGGATAAATAACAAGTACAAAAAAAAGGCTATGTTGTCGAAATTAGGCGAGTGTCTCTACACCAGTGGGCTCGATTATCGGACTAACTAAGCAACCTTACCCACTCAACAACAAGCTATTTGTGCTTAATAAATCTCGGCCGATAAAACCGATCGAAGGAACTCCCTCTCGGCCCTAGTACCTACCCATACGCCGAACGTGGCAAGTCGTTGTTTGCTTGCTTTCGTAAAAACAAAGGTGAGCTGTTAAGGCAAAGCCGTCAAGCTCACGCCCTCGGTGATCCCGGCCGAGGACGAAGGGAGTGATAGCTCCTCAGATACACGGCCGAGATGGGAAAGTCAAGTGGCATCGCCACGTGGCGTCAAGGCCCCACGCTTCATTTAATGAAATAACGCATCTGACTACAGTAGAAGACCCACGTCACATAAAAGCATTTAATGTGCAAGAGGAGAGAGAAAGTGATTGAAGTCAGGGTATGGCGAGTAAAATCAGGGCAATTAGGTGCAAAAATCTTACAACTTGTAGGATTAAGTCACCAACCATCATACCAGGGCATTAAATGCTCCTCCAAGGCCCAAGTTGCAGAGACAACCATCAGGGCAGCGACCGGGGTTTATGGGGGTCACACCACCATGCTTCACGTTCCCAAATGCTGACTCGACTACCCATTAGCCCTAGTCAACCTCATCATGCAGATTTTCAGCCTTGCTACCTCTTCAGGACTTCCCCTATAAATACCAAGCTCAAGTTATGTTTAAAACGTTCACTACCAAACACAAGCCTCCCACGGAGCAGATTATATTTTCTTGTTATTTACTTCCTGTCATTTATCTTCTTGTAATGCATTTTCAATACTTTTACTAGCTTTCTTAGGAGTAGTGACAGTTTGTAGGAAAATTCATTTATCAATATATCATACGACCCTTGATTTTCAAGGTGCCAGAGCACCCCCTTTGTCACTATTTCGTTCATCTCACATATCATACGGCCATTGCCACCTAGCAGCGCGCCGGAGCACCACCTAAAAACCCACCATCAACACCACCATTAACGACCTCGTAGCTCAGGCCGAGAACCTGATGGCCGAGATCAGTTCCTCTCTTAGCCATAGTCGCTCTGATTAGAAATCAGACTCAAACATGCGCACAACTCATCTATTCACCCAACCGCATCACCCTCAAACGCAAGGTAAACCGTGCTGGCACTCCCGCGCACAACTGCACCGCACTAAAGAAGGATGACCCGTGTTGACGCAGATCCCTTCGGCTCGGAACACCAGGCCGTGAGATTCGCGACATCAACACAAGCGAAAGCAGGAATCGAGCTATGTCGTCGAAATTAGGTGAGTGTCTCTACACCAATGGGCTCGGTTGTCAGACTAACTAAGCAGCCTTACCCACTTAAAAATAAGCGGAAGCAAGAACCTTCGGTAGAGTCACCAAAAAATTCCCCTCAGATCATGCCCAAAAAAAATTATTAGTTACAATCCTCAACTAAAAAATCAACAATGAAATCTGGTGGTTCTTAAAAATTTACGACATTGATCAACGTATTAGGTGCAGGATTTAGAAGTTAATTTAACAACGTATATAGTTTAACCCAATTTGAAGGATGTGTTGTTGTGCTTCTTCAAAAATTTACGACATTGATCAATTGTAATCATCAATAATTTGGTAAAGAGTGCAAGTTATATATATATATATTAATAAAAGAGAGATTCACTATTATACCCAATATAGGAGTCCAAATTATAAAAAAAATCCTATATTAAATAGACTTTAGAAACACACCCAAAGCCCATTTACAACATAACAAAAAGGCTTTTAACTTCTTTTAAATTACAAAACTGCCATTGATTTCTTAAATCAAATCCAACCCCAAAACCTCATAAAAAGCACCAAAACACTCAATAGGGCATCAAAGTAATTTAATAATCAACATTACATCACATGTTCTTATCAACAATGGGTATACTAATAATCTGGCAAAGGTTCCAATTCCTTCAACCTAGTCGTTATTTTTTCCTTCTAATATTAACATGTCATATTGTGAATGTAATAGAACTAGATTTTTCTCTTTCATAAACAATAAATTCAATTAGCTTAAAGAAAGGAAAAACTAAAGTAGACAAAGTCATACAAAAACAACTAATTTCACGTCAGTAAAATTAAACATATCTCAAGTCAAGCTATAGAATCCAAAACATCCAAAAGTATAAAACAACCTATAAGCCTAGGGTTCATTTGTGAGTGATTTTGGATAGACCAATAATCACTTCGATGAAGAATCACTTTAAGTGGTGTTAAGTGATTTTATGGAGAAGCACATGGGAAGTGCTATGTGCTTCTCCCCAGAGTTGCTTAAAATCACTCAAAGTGATTATATGGAGAAGCATGTAGGAGGTGCTTCTCCCTATAAGTGATTTTGGCCCTCCCAGAATCACTTGCAAACATAATGAGCACTACCACCACCATCACCTGATAGTAATTGAACTCTTAGATTGATTTATTGTGAAATTTCTCTCTCTCTTCAATATCCACTTTAGATATGTTGAAACTAGCCAATTAATATCAATAAAGTATAAACTAATGCAACTAGGAAGGTACCTTTTAAAAAATATATATATATATAATTTTTAAATAAAAGGTATAGCTGCGCACCTAATCGCTAGGCAGGTGCCTTTTATTTTCCTATAAATAGTATAGCCGCGCGGCTATACTATTTTTTAAAAATAAAAAATACCTGGGAGTATAGCCGGCGGCTATACATATTTATCATATAATGTTTTTGTCTGATTGAATTTGTCCTTATCTGATACCAGTTATGTTGGAACAGGTATCGGCCACTCTATTTAAACACAAGCCATGGGTATGTACAATTACATCATATTCACAAAGAACATCCATATCATCATTCCTATATAGCCTCAGAGATAAACCCACAAATTTTGCCAGAAATCAAAGCTCTAGTGTTAGGACTTTGATTTAGATAGTTGTATCCTGGTGGAGCAAATGCGTACAAAACTACAAGCACTAAGGGCCAGTTTGGCATTACTGTGCTGTGAAAATAATCGCTGTCAGATTTGCTATGAGAGAAAGCAATTTGATGTTTGGTAAACTTTTTGTTAAATGTGTTGTTGGTACTGATTCCCGTATAATCAGAAAATGATTTCTTCATAATCATCAAACCCAGCGCCTCTTCGAAATTGATTCATGCATAATCAGAAAATGAAATCACCTCATTAGCTACTTTCCCTTATAGCTTTCTCTCACAACAATTTTTAACAATGAGTAATTTTTTCATAGTTTACCAAAAGGGCTAGGATTCCCAAATTTTTTTTAAAATCACTTATCACCCCAAATAAGCAATGCCAAATAGGCACTAAGTAGGGGTGAAATTCTATTTCAAAGACATTGCAATTCTGCAAGAACATTCAATTTTTAATTTACTGCCATATTTAATTTCATTATTCTATTTATTGTTTAATTTAATTGTTTAATTAAATTATTAGAATAATATTGATTGTTGTTCTTCCAACAATTTCACTTGAGAGAACAAGTTAGATCAAAGGAAAACATTCCCACAAAAGAGAAGAAGAAGAAAAAATTGAACTTTCAGATTGATTTTATTGTGAAATTTATTTATCTTTTATATCCACTTTGGATATGTTTAAGCTAACCAATTAATATCAATAAAGTATAAACTAATGCAACTACGAGGGTACTTTTAAATTTTTTATTTATTAAAAAGTATAGTCGAGCGGCTATACCTATTAAATATAATAGAGAAAAAAATCACTTTTGGTCCCTACAGTTTGGCACTTTTACCACTTGGGTCTCTATCATTTCAATTTGGTCAATTTTGTCCATGTGATTTCAATTTGAAGCAATTCAAGACAATCCTTAATTTATGTCAAATATTTTTAACTGTTAGTTGTGGAGGGGTAATTCAAGGTGGGTATTTTTTTTTAAAAAAAATAGTATAGCTGAGCGGCTATACTGATTTTGACACGCGGCTTCTTGCACGCTGGGTGGGTCTTTTTTTATTTAAAATCGGTATAGCCGCACAGTGATATTTTCATTTTTTTTCCCCAAAATAAGTATATCTCCACGGCGTTACGTGGGTAATTTTTTTTAAAAAAATAAATAGTATGTCTAAGCAGCTATACTCTTTATATATATAAATACTAGGTTCTTAAATAATAATAAAAAAATAGTATACCGCCTGGCCATTCGATGGTAATTGTGTTTTTAAAAAATAATATAGCCTTGTGGCTTTACTCGGGTATTTTTTTAAAAAATAAATAGTATACCCAAGCGGCCTTTATATATATATATATTGGGATCCTTTAAAAAAATATTTCCCGTTTTTCTTTTATCGATAAGAGTAGTTTATAGCACCATTCATTACTATTAGGCCATCTAGTGCATCTAGCCTTGAAAAAAATGCAGAACAAGAAGCAGTTCTGGGGAAACCTCGGTCTGCAATGAGCCAACTACGCATGATTGCAAACAAATGTCCTAAATTGATAACAATTGACAACAACATATAGGTAGATGATAACAAGGTAGATGATAACAAACTCTTTCAAATTTGAAGTAGAACTAGATTTAGATGAAATGAGAAATTTTAGAAAGAGAGTTATAAGAGAATGATTTAATTGAGGATTTAGCAAAAAAGAGATACTCAGATTTGAGAATGGACTTGTTATTCATTAATTCAAAATAAGAAAAAAGAAAGAAAGGAAAGTGTACAGGGAAAGAAGAAAAACATAGACGCTTTTCTTCCTCTCCCCTCTTTGTTTGTCTGTTTTTTTTTTTCCAAACGAAAGAGAGATTTATTAAAGAAGAATAGAAAGGTTTACATCACTAGCAAGAATACAAAAAATCCACTCATGCCACACTTGGTCCCTTACGTGGTTACCTCCTACTTTGGAGACAAAGGCCGCAACCCGCAACCTGGTGCGCTGCCTTATTACATTGTCGGGGAGTATCCATAAAAACCACCTGCTGCAAAAGGCCAGTAAATGTCTTAATATCAAATATAATGGCCTCCATAGAAATATCAATTGGTCTTTCACCTTTTAGCATTTGCATGAGGAGCCTCGAGTCGGACTCCATTTCCACATGCATCAGCTGAGTCTTCACATAGGTATGTAAAGCTTCTCTGATAGCTTCCAGTTCCATAACCAAAGCCATGCTACCTTGTAAACCACCCATACCGCCAGCTAGAAACATCCAACCGCAATCATCTCGGATTACCCACCTAATGCTGCCCTTTTGCGTCTGCTTTAACCATGCGCTGTCACAGTTAGCTTTCACCCAGCCTTGTGCGGGGTTAGTCCACGTGCTGTTGGATCGGTCCTGTTGCTCAGGTGGTCGAGGCAACTCATTAATCAAATGTTTCGTTGACGTCTAAGTAGCCCTGTATTGCATTTGAGAGTGAAATTGGTCCACACAGTCTCCAGGATCTCAAATGCACCCATAAAAAACAGCACTATTCCTATTCTTCCATAGCCACCACAACCCAAAAACAACTCACTTGAGTATCTCTTTACAATACTCCACCCTGCCATACTTCCTTAACAGACTGTCCCAAGATGCGCGAAAATCCGCTCCTTCAATTTGTGAAACATCAAGCTGCAGGGAACTGGCAAACCAAAACAATCTAGCATACTCGCATCTGAAAAAAAATATATGCACTTGGGATTTCCCTTCCTGACCACATATAGCACACGTGTTGTCTACATCCACTCGTTGGCGCCGTAAATTTTCTATCACAACAAGGGCATTGTGGTAGCCTCTACACATGAAAGCTCGCAGTTTTGGAGGCGTCGGCAACCTCCAGATGCTCTTCTAGAAGCTCTTCTATCCAAAATCACCGCTACCTTCCCCTCCGCTGTCCTCCCCAATTCGCCATTCTTCTGCATATCAAGTACGACATCATACCCATATCGTATAGAGTAGCCTCCATGCGCCGAAAAATGCCAGATCATCTTATCTTCACATCCCCACCTACTGGTAGGTAACGATAAAATCGTTTGAGCCTCCTCACCATTGAAACATAGCATAACGAAGTCTCGATTCCACGTCTGAGTCTCAGGGTCAATAAGCCACTGCACCAAGTCCGGGATATTTGAGTGTCTAGAGTAGATTTTAAAAGTCGACAATTTAGGTACCCATCGATCCTGACATATGTGAACCTTTCCGCCATTACCAATGCTCCATCTCATTAGCTTTCTGTCAGGAGGAAACATCACTTATGCACGAGGAGTCATAATTAAACATAATTAATTCATACGAACTCCAAATGACGAACCGTCAGTTGTGTTAGATGTATCTCAACATCACGAACGTCCCAGTAATCTCTCTTTTGTTAATTTTCCTTTCTCTTCTTCTTCTTTTTTTCTCTCCTCTGTGTCGACACACTCTCTCTCTCTCTCTCTTGTTTTTTTTTCTATTCCTCTCTTCTTCTTTGTTCTTCCTTTTCCTCTTTCTCTTCCTCTTTATGGTTCTGATTTTCTCTCTCTCTCTCTCTCTCTCTCTCTCTCTCTCTCTCTCTCTCTCTCTCTCTCTCTGTGTGTGTATTTTTTTGGTTTTATTATTTTCTGCTTCTCTCTTCTCTTTTTCCCCTTTCTTTCTTTCCCCTTTCTTCTTCCTCTTTTGGGTTCCGATTTCCTTTCTTTCTTCTTTCTGAGTCAGGTCAACTCCCCCAATTAATTTCTTTCGAACAACTCCTAGGGTTCAATTTGCCATCTTCTTCACTCTGGCAGCCGCGTCCCTCATGTTTCTCTCAGTCGGCCACATCTCTCTCTTCCTAGCATACACTTAACTCTCTCTATACAGCCCCTCAGTCTCCAATCTGCGTTGTCAGATCCTTCTAGCAATTTGGTGTGGGCTAACACAGTTTGAGTAGTCCGACTTGAAGGAGAAATGGATTTTGCGCGTGCTCTGCCAAATAAAGTATACATACATAATGAGTCACTATCTAAGTTTCGGGAAAAACATAAAATGTTTGAATTTGATAAGTGTAGAAGAGTAATTTCAATACCTCATTATCAAGTCATCATAAAAAATTTGATATATAATATATGTGAGAGGATGGAAACCAATGGTCCTAAAGGGAGTATGGATGAGGAGACCATTATAATACTCGACAGGTATAAAGTAAAGCTTCCGGCTTCCTCATCTGATCAAGAAACGTATTTGGCTGGTTTCGAAACTTTGATTGCAAACATGTTTCCCACTTATCTAACTTTCGATGCAACATATGTTAAGTTAAACGACATTAAAATGCTAGTAACTGACTTCAAGCTTCAAGTTCAGCATACTACATCAAAGAATGATACTTTCAGTTTCAGATTTGTATGATGTCATCCCTTACTTCAAGGGAGCATGCAAAGAATTATTTACCCTATTGCAACAGTGCTTATGTTTGAATTGTTGAAATATAAGTGTCTTAGTTGATATAAGTTTGTATTTAGCTTAAATTTACAGATTTGATGTGAGCCCTTGGATTACAGTCCAAGTGGACTGCTGAGATGTAATCTTAGAATAGAAAATGAATGGTCAGATTGGATGATGTCAGTTTTAGGAATGTCTTGTTCCAGCTGGTATTAGTGCACAGTGTGTGCGTGATGAAACAAAGAGAATTGATCTTTGCTCCTTCTTCAAGCTCTCTCTCTCTCTCTCTCTCTCACTCTGTAAATTCTCTCTGAAATCTTCTACTCATTCATGTCCATTGCCTAAAATGCAAGTTAAGATTCAGATCATAGTTTGAATTCCAACATGAATACCACAAATCCCATGGTAATTACCTTTGGTCCCGATACAATAATTTTGTTACGAGGACAAGGACGATAGATATTTTAGGTTCTATTAATGGATCAAAGGATTTTGAGGAGATTTACCACCGAGGTGATAGAATGTATACAAATACCGGAAAAGATGAACTTGAATATATTCAAAATGGGTATATGCACATCAACCGAGGAGTTCGCAATGCTGCTATGAATGAAGAGCACATTGAGCATGTTCTTGCTCAATTGTTTCCTATTGTCTTGAAAAACTTGAATGCATTTTGTGCTCTCGAAAAATTAAGCTTCGACTTCTTGCAATAGAGCTTTGCAAGCCTAGCACAACATAGAAGTCTGAATGTTGTTCGGTTCACAGACACTTGATTGACTGTTGGACTTTGGATGCTTGGTTTTTTTTTTTATCCCTCTCTTCTTCTTCCTTCTTCTTCTTCCTCTTTATGGTTCTGATTTTTTTTTTCTCTCTATCTCTCTGTATTTTTTTATTATTATTTTCTGTTTCTCTCTTCTCTCTTTCCCTTTTCTTCTTCCTCTTTCGGGTTCCGATTTCCTTTCTTTCTTCCTCTTTCTAAGTCAGGTCAACTCCCCCAATTAATTTCTTTCGAACAACTCTTAAGGTTCTATTTGCCGTTTTCTTCACTCTGGCAGCCGCGTCCCTCGGCCATCTCTCTCTCTTTTTAGCATATACTTAACTCTCTCTATACAGCCCCTCAATCTCTGATCTGCGTCGTCAGCTCCTTCTAGCAATTTGGTATAGGCTAACACAGTTTGAGTGGTCTGACTTGAAGAGGAAATGGATTTTGCACGTGCTTTGCGACACAAAGTATACATACATAATGAGTCACTATCTAAATTTCGGGTAAAATATAAAATGTTTGAATTTGATCAATGTAAAAGAGTAATTTTAATACCTTATTATCAAGTCATCATAAAAAATTTGATATATAATATATGTGAGATGATGGAAACCAATACTCCTAAAGGGAGTATGGATGAGAAGACCATTATAATACTTGATAGGAATAAAGTAAAGCTTCCGGCTTCCTTATCTGATCAAGAAACTTATTTGGCTGGTTTCAAAACTTTGATTGCAAACATGTTTCCCACTTATCTAACTTTTGATGCGACGGATGTTGAGTTAAACGACATTAAAATGCTAGTAACTAACTTCAAGCTTCAAGTTCAGTGTGCTGCATCAAAGAATGATGCTTTCAGTTTCAGATTTATAAGATGTCATCCCTTACTTCAAAGGAGCAGGCAAAGATTCATTTACCCTATTGCAACAGTGCTTCTGTTTGAATACCACAAATCCCATGGTAATTACCTATGGTCCCGGTACAATAATTTTATTACGAAGATAAGGATGATAGATATTTTAAGTGCTATTAATGGATTAGAGGATTTGGAGGAGATTTACCACCGAGGTGGCAGCACGTATACAAATACCGCAAGAGATGAATTTGAATATATTCGAAATGGGTATATACACATCAACCGAGGAGTTCGCGAAGTTGCTATGAATGAAGAGCAAATTAAGCATGTTCGTGCTCAATTGTTTCCTATGGTCTTGAAAAACTTGAATTCATTTTGTGCTCTCGAAAAATTAAGCTTGGAATTCTTGCAATAGAGCTTTATAAGCCTAGCACAGTATAGAAGTCTGAATGTTGTTCGGTTCACCGACACTTGATTGACTATTGGACTTTGGATGCTTGGTTTTTTTATTTTATTTCTATCTCTCTCTTATTCTTCCTTCTTCCTCTTCCTCTTTATGGTTCTAATTTTCTCTCTCTCTCTTTCTGTATTTTTTTTGTTTTATTATTTTTTGCTTCTCTCTTCTCTCTTCTCTCTTTCCCCTTTCTTCTTTCTCGTTCGAGTTCCGATTTCCTTTCTTTCTTCCTCTTTCTGAGTTAGGTTAACTCTCGCAATTAATTTCTCGCTCTCTTTTTAGCATACACTTAACTCTCTCTATACAGCCCCTTAATCTCCAATCTGCGTCGTCAGCTCCTTCTAGCAATTTGGTGTGGGCTAACATAGTTTGAGTGGTCCGACTTGAAGAGGAAATGGATTTTGCGCGTTCTCTGCGAAACAATGTATGCATACATAATAAGTCACTATCTAAGTTTCGGGTAAAACATAAAATGTTTGAATTTGATCAATGTAGAAGAGTAATTTTACTACCTCATTATCAAGTCATCATAAAAGATTTGATATATAATATATGTTATAGGATGGAAACCAATGCTCCTAAAGGGAGTATGGATGAGGAAACCATTATAATACTCGACAGGTATAAAGTAAAGCTTCCGGCTTCCTCATCTGATCAAGAAACTTATTTGGCTGGTTTCAAAACTTTGATTGCAAACATGTTTCCCACTTATCTAACTTTCAATGCGATGAATGTTAAGTTAAACGACATTAAAATGCTAGTAACTGACTTCAAGCTTCAAGTTCAGCATGCTGCATCAAAGAATGATGCTTTCAGTTTCAGATTTGTACAATGTCATCCCTTACTTCAAGGGAGCAGATAAAGATTCATTTACCCTATTGCAACAGTGCTTATGTTTGAATACTACAAATCCCATGGTAATTACCTTTGGTCCTGGTACAATAATTTTGTTACGAGAATAAGGACGATAGATATTTTAGGTGCTATTAATGGATCAAAGGATTTTGAGAAGATTTACCACCAGAGTGGTAGAACGTATACAAATACCGCAAGAGATGAACTTGAAAATATTCGAAATGGATATATGCACATCAATCGAGGAGTTCGCGATGCTGCTACAAATGAAGGGCACATTGAGCATGTTCTTGCTCAATTGTTTTCTATGGTCTTGAAAAACTTGAATGCATTTTGTGCTCTCAAAAAATTAAGCTTCGATTTCTTGCAATAGAGCTTTGCAAGCCTACCACAACATAGAAGTCTAAATGTTGTTTGGTTCACAGACACTTGATTGACTATTGGACTTTTTATGCTTGGTTTTTTTTTTATATCCCTCTCTTTTTCTTCCTTTTTCCTCTTCCTGTTCCTCTTTCTTTTTCTTATTCTTCTTCTTCTTCTTCCACTTCCCCTTTAAGGTTCTAATTTTCCCTCTCTATCTATTTCTGTATTGTTTTTGTTTTATTATTTTCTGCTTATATCTTCTCTCTTTCCCCTTTCTTCTTCCTCTTTCTGGTTCCGACTTCCTTTCTTTCTTCCTTTTTCTGAGTTAGGTTCATTTCTTTCGAATGAGTCCTAGGGTTCTATTTGCTGTCTTCTTCACTATGGCAGCCGCGTCCCTCATGTTTCTTTCAGTCGGCCACCTCTCTCTCTTCTTAGCATACACTTAACTCTCTCTATATAGCCCCTCAATCTCCGATCTGCTTCATCAGCTCCTTTTAGCAATTTGGTGTGGGCTAACATAGTTTGATTGGTCCGACTTGAAGAGGAAATGAATTTTGCGCGTGCTCTGCGAAACAAAGTATACATACATAATGAGTCACTATATAAGTTTCGGGTAAAACATAAAATGTTTGAATTTGATCAATGTAGAAGAGTAATTTTAATACCTCATTATCTAGTCATCAGAAAAGATTTGATATATAATATATGTGAGAGGATGGAAACCAATGCTCCTAAAGGGAGTATGGATGAGAAGATCATTATAATACTCGACAGTTATAAAGTAAAGCTTCCGGCTTCCTCATCTGATCAAGAAACGTATTTGGCTGGTTTCAAAACTTTGATTGCAAACATGTTTCCCACTTATCTAACTTTTGATGCGACGAATGTTAAGTTAAACGACATTAAAATGCTAGTAACTGACTTCAAGCTTCAAGTTCAACATGCTGCATCAAAGAATGATGCTTTCAGTTTCAGATTTGTACAATGTCATCCCTTACTTCAAGGGAGCAGACAAAGATTTATTTACCCTATTGCAACAGTGCTTATGTTTGAATACCACAAATCCCATGGTAATTACCTTTGGTCCCGGTACAATAATTTTGTTATGAGGACAATAACGATAGATATTTTATGTGCTATTAATATATTAGAGTATTTTGAGGAAATTTACCACCAGGGTGGTAGAACGTATACAAATACCGCAAAAGATGAACTTGAATATATTCAAAATGGGTATATACACATCTACCGAGGAGTTCGCGATGTTGTTATGAATGAATAGCACATTGAGCATGTTCTTGCTCAATTGTTTCCTATGGTCTTGAAAAACTTGAATGCATTTTGTGTTCTCAAAAAATTAAGCTTGGACTTCTTGCAATAGAGCTTTGCAAGCCTACCACAACATAGAAGTCTGAATGTTGTTCGGTTCACAGACACTTGATGAACTATTAGATTTTGAGTGCTTGGTTTTGAAGGACACTATAAGACCAAGGACAAAGTCTGCCACTTTGTCCGTGAAAACATGTAGACATCTTCTTGATGAAACCCATGGAGAAAGGCATTTTTGAGATTAAGTTGATGAAGGGACCAATCACGAGAAATTGCAAGACTGAGAACAGTGTGAATGGTGGCATGTTTGACAACATGATTGAAATTTCAGCATAGTCTATGCTCGTACGTTGATGAAAACCCTTGGCAACTAGACGGGCTTTTTAGCATTCAATAGAGTTGTCAGCGTGACGCTTAATTTGAAAAACCCACTTGCAACCAAGTTCTGAGAAGGAGATGAAGGAACCAAGTTTTGAGAAGTACATTGACCTCTTCAGTCATGGCGTCACGCCATTTAGGATGCTTAGTAGCATGTGAAAAACACGTGGGTTTAGTATGATCAATAGCAGTTAATAAGGCACAGGGAAGGGGTATTTAACAGTGCCGTCGGTATGAAGCTTGGGCTTTTGAATGCCATCCTAAAGGCGGGTGCGCATGCGAGGAACAGGGGCAAGAGTGGGAGATTGCGGAGTGGCTGGAACTGGGTGGTTCGTAGCTGCTGGAACCGGGGGGTTTGGAGCTGCTGGAACCGGGGGGTTCGGAGCTGCTGGAATTGGGGGGTTCGGAGCTTGTGGAATAGGAGCAAGCACAAGTGAAGAGAGGTGTATGCGAGGAGGTCAGGAATAAGTTTGTTGCAATGGCTGGGCTGACGCTGAAGAAGTGTCGCATAGTGGACTTGGGGGTGCGACGGGGCCGGGGTCATGGCTTATGACTGCAGCAACTGGAAAGGTGCGCACCAGGGAGGTGCTGTGAGTTTGAGAGTCTAGGTCTGCGACATGAGTGATTGATTCGGGCCCAGATGAGGAGGAGGGCAGAATTGGGTGGAAATCAATACCCACAAACTTTGAAGAAGATGATACTTGTAAATGCTCAAATGGAAAATGTGTTTCATTAAATAAAACATGATGGAACATGTAAACACGACTCGTGGAGGGATGTAAACAATGGTAACCTTTGTGGTGAGAACTGTATCTAAAGAAAACACATTCAAGGGTGCAGTTGGTGATTTTATTTTCAGTATATGGTCAAAGATAAGGGAAACAAGAACACCCAAACACTCGGAGATGAGAGTAGGATGGAGGATGTTAGAAGAGACGAGTGTATGTGGTGTCTAATTGAAGATTATGAGTAGGTAGGAGGTTGATGAGATAGACAACATTGAGGGAAGCTTCGACCCAGAGATTGTGGGGAGTGTGAGGAGTGATAAGGAGGGTGGATCATGGTGGCAATGTGTCGGTTTTTACATTCAGCTAGGCCATTTTGTTGAGGAGTGTGGGGACATGAGAAACGTTGGTGGATGCCTAGTTGACTGCAAAGATAAGAGAAAACATTATTGACATATTCAGTGCCATTGTCACTTTGAAGGATTTGCACAATTGTGTGAAATTGATTTTTAACCATGGCAAGAAATGTTTGAAATTGAGAAAAGACCTCATTTTTAAGGTGCATAGGATAGATCCAAGAGTAGCGGGAAACGTCATCTGTAAACAAGACATAATAGATATAACCAGTGACAGAAGTGACCGAGGACATCCATACATCATAGTGAATGAAATAAAAGGGAGAAGGGGCAAAAGTTGGAATACTAATAAATGATAGTTTGGTGTATTTGCTAAGTGCACAATCCTTACAGAAAGCATGAGAAACTTTAAAGCCTAGAGATGGCGCTAAGTGAGAGAACACATGATGGGATGGATGGCCAAGGCAACGATGCCAAGCATGAGATTGCACGGTGGTAAGGGCACAGGGGACGGTGGATGAGTGAAAGGAAAGGGATAGTGGGTAAAGACCATCTTTAGAAGGGCCCTGAAAGAGTAACAAACCAGTACGTAAGTCGTAGATTTGATAAAAGTTAGGAGTAAAGACAAAGAAAACTAAATTATCACGAGTAAAACGGCAACAGAGAGTAGATTAGTACGAAGATAGGGAAGACAAAAGACATTTTTAAGAGAAAATTTGTGAGAACCTAAAGGAAAAGGAAGATAGCCAGTATGAGAGATAGAGAGCGAATCTCCATTACCAAGAAATATAGAATTATTGCCCTGATATGGCTGTTGATTTTGAAGATTAGAAGGACTACCATTCATGTGATGAGTGGCACTTGTGTCAGGGGACCAAGTGAAGTCAGGTGGTTGCTTGAATTGAGCCCCGGCAAAGGAAAGAAAGGATTATGGGCCATTGTCAGGTCTCAAGACACCAGGAGTTGAGTTGGGCCGGGTAGAGTGTTTGCTAGAAGCGGCAGATTGGGCCCAAATGGGCTGAAAGGAAGGCTAGTTGCTTTGGGGTCTAGAACTTGGAGCAAAAGGAGGTCACGGTTGATTAGGCTATTGGGGCTGCTGGGAGCCATTCCACATGTTACTCCAAGAAGGTGAGAAGTTGCGCCAGCCACCACAACCGCGATCACGCCAGCCACCACGGTCACCAAGCCTATTGCTGGAGGAGAAGAATGGGTGGCCATTAGCGCTATGTTTTGATTAGGAGAGATTCGAGGAGCTTGTGCGTCGAAAGCTAACAAATAAGCATGAAGATCAGCAAAGTGAGGAAGCGGAGGAAAATTGAGAATTGCCGTGACAAGCATTTTGTAATCAGGTCCTAAGCCCTAGAGCACAGCAGTGACAAGTTCTTTTGGGGAGACAGGTTCATTGATGGGAGCCAGTGAATCGGCAAGTGACTTATCATGACGAAGGTAAACATTAATAGGTTGAGAGCATTTTTGCATATCCATGAGTTGAAAACGGAGAGCAGATTCATTGTCCATACTGGATTGAGAGAAGTGGCATTGGAGACACTCCCAGAGATCCTGGGCAGAGGTGCAGCCGACAGTGAGGGAGAGAATGGACTCAGAGAGTGTACATGTGATGTAGCTAACAATGAGTTGGTCTTGTAAGTACCACTGAGCATGGGCGGGATTGGTTTGGGTAAGAGTGGCAGTGGTGGTTGTGGGTGTTGCGGTGGTAGTAGTGAGGTTTGGGTAGAAGGTTGTTACAAAAGAAACAAAGTAAACTTGATGACTTCCAAGAGCAACCTTTTCACGTACAAAGTGATAGTCCAACTCAATATGACGTGTGTGGGCATGGAAAACTGGATTGGCAACCATATACATGATGCTGAGATTGTCACAAAAGAGTTGGACTGGGAGCTGAAGATGCACACCCAATTCATGAAGAATGGAGCAGAGCCAAGTGGTTTCGACACAAGCATGAGAGAGGGCACGATATTCCGATTCTGTACTAGAGCGCAAGACTGTGGGTTGTTTCTTGGAACACCATGAGATGAGGTTAGTTCCAAGAGTAATCACATATCCAGTGGTTGACTGACGAGAATCAGGACACCCAGCTCAGTCGGCATCAGAGTAGGTGGAGAGGCGAGCTGGGCATTTTAAGGAGTGAAGTGAGGCCGAGATAAATAGTGCCCTTGATGTACCTTAGTATCCGTTTGGCGGCAATAAGGTGAGAGGTGCGAGGGGCACTCATGAACTGAGCAACAGTGTTGACGACAAAAGATATGTCAGGGTGAGTAAGAGTGAGATACTGTAAACTGCTAACAAGCTCGCGATACTCAGTTGGGTTGGAGATTAGAGCACCATTAGAGACAAAGAGGAGAACCTTGGCAACTACCAAACTATCCTTTATTAGTAATCCAACTTTTGCTCCTTCTCCCTTTCATTTAATTCATTGTGATGTATGGGTGTCCCTAGTCACTTCTGTCACTCGTTATCGCTATTATGTCTTGTTTATAGATGACTTTTCCCGCTACTCCTGGATCTATCCTATGCACCGTAAAAATGAGGTCTTTTCTCACTTTCAAACCTTTCTTGCCATGGTTAAAAATCCATTTCACACAACTGTGCAAATCCTTCAAAGTGACAATGGCACTGAATATGTCAATAATGCTTTCTTTGATCTTTGCAGTCAACTAGGCATCCACCAACGTTTCTCATGTCCCCACACTCCCCAACAAAATGGCCTAGCTGAATGTAAACACCGACACATTGCCACCATGATTCGTACCCTCCTTACCACTTCTGACACTCCGCATAATCTTTGGGTCGAAGCTGCCCTCAATGTTGTCCATCTCATCAACCTCCTACCTACTCCTAATATTCAATAGGACACCCCATACACTCGTCTCCTCTAACATCCTCCCTCCTACTCTCATCTCTGAGTGTTTGGGTGTTCTTGTTTCCCTTACCTTGGATCATATACTGAAAATAAACTCACCAACCGCACCCTTGAATGTGTTTTCCTTAGATACAGTTCTCACCACAAAGGTTACCGTTGTTTACATCCCTCCACGGGTCGTGTTTACATGTCCCGTCATGTTTTATTTAACGAAACGCATTTTCCATTTGATCATTTACAAGTATCATCTTCTTTAGAGTATGTGGATATTGAATTCCACCCAATTCTGCCCTCCTCCGCACTTGGGCCCGAATCAATCACCCCTGCCACAGACCTAGACTCGCAAACTCACGACACCTCCTTGGTGCGCACCTTTCCAACTGCTGCAGTCACAAGCCATGACCTCGGCTACGCCTCAGCCCATCCATTGCTCCAAACTTATTCCCGATGCCCTTGCATACACCTCTCTCCACTTGTGCCTGCTCCTGTTCCCGTAGCTCCGAACCCACCGATTCCAGCAGCTTCGAACACACCAGTTCCATCAGCTATGAACCACCAAGTTCCAGCAACTCTGCAATCTCCCGCTCCTGCCCCTGTTCCTTGCATGTGCACCTGCCTTCAGGATGGCATTCAAAAGCCCAAGCTTCATACCGACGACACTATTAAATACCCCTTTCCCCGTGCCTTATTAACTGCTGTTGATCATAGTGAACCCACTTGTTTTTCACAGGCTACTAAGCATCTTGAATGGCGCCATGACTGAAGAGGTCAATGCACTTCTCAAAAATCATACATGGTCTTTGGTTCCTTCCTCTCCTTCTCAGAACTTGATTGGGTGCAAATGGGTTTTTCGGATTAAGTGTCACTCTATCGGCTCCATTGAAGGCTACAAAGCCTGTTTAATTGCCAAGAGTTTTCATCAACGTTCGGGCGTAGACTATGCTGAAACCTTCAGTCATGTTGTCAAGCTTGTCACCATTTGCACTATTCTCAGTCTTGCAGTTTCTTGTGATTGGTCCTTTCGTCAACTTGATGTCAAAAATGCCTTTCTCCATGGGTTTCTTCAAGAAGATGTCTACATGGCTCAACCCCTGGTTTCATTGATCCCACTCGTCCTTTCATGTTTGCAACCTCCATAAAGCACTCTATGACCTCAAACAAGTACCTCTCCCCTCTTTCGGCCAAAAAAAAAAAAAAAAGTACCTCTCCCCTCTCAATCAACTCTTTTTCTCTTTGAGATTGGAAGAGAGATTATTTTTTGTGGCTAAAATTTCACCCACGTTATTTGTCATGAAAAAAATATTACTTCCAAATATATAATTTAATAACTGAAATTAGATTGTATGACGGGAAATTAATTGGAGTAATTGTAAAATCAGAATGATTATGATTATAATGAATTAAAAGTAATATTACAACAAGAGAGATGAGAGAAATAACACCAAGAAATATTAATTTTTCTGTAAAGAGAAGAAGAATTGTAAGGGTAGTTTGGTAAAGTCATCTTTATAGTTTAAACTGAGAAATATTAATTTTGTTTCCTTAAAATTTAGAAAGGATATCATATTTTAAAAAATTTGTGTCTGCGTCATCTTCCACTGTCTCTCTTGAGGTTGCAGAGAGAGAAGAGAGAAGACACAGAGAGAGAAAAAGAGACTTACCTCGACGACTTCGAATCCCTGAAAATAAAACTTCTTAGGGTTCCTGTCTGCTACTTCGCTCACCACTGTATGATTTTCCCTCTCAAGTTTTTCTCGTCTGTTCGAATTCTCTTAATTTCTTTCATTTTGGTTCAAATCAATGTTTCTTGTTTGAATTTTTGTTTTGTTTTTTTTTTATATAGAGAATGGTCCTTCTATCTCTGTTTGGTTAGTGAGAAAACGGGGGAATTATAAAGAAAATAACACAAATTTCGAAGTTTGGTTTTGGAAAGGAAAAGGGAGCTCAAACTTTTCACTTTCTTTTTGTATTTTTTGGTTAATTTTTTATTCAGTAATATATGTATTGGAAACAGGTGTGTTGCATGTAGAACAATTTGGGTACCCAGATGGAAAAGGTTTTGAAAATTTTGTCTGGTTTAGTGAAGTGGGACAATGAATTTTACATGCTTTGACATTTATAAATTTGATATTTTTTGTTCATACTGGTCTTTTCTTTCAGCAACCAACGGAAGCTGAACTTAGAATCCATTTGAAGTTGTGAATCATTAAAACTTGATTAAAGATGTAATTGCATGTTAAAGGTACCAAAATGAGTTGCACTTATATTTGTGAGATCCGGCGGTTGTTATTTTGTATTTACTTATTTATATATTAATTTGAGTTTTGCTCTTGGATTCTCTGTATTGGAGCATTTTGAGACAGTGGCAGCGAATTGAACTGTTTGTGTTTTTTAGATGATTGGACAACAAGTGTGGAATTTGTTGGTTTTTCATGGGGACTTACAGAATACTGTTGAGTAGATGATTCGTTGTAGATTTAGATGCTCGTTATATTGATTCTGGATCAGGTTGCTCGTTTATTTGGAAAATAATATCTCTGAAGTTTTGGATATGGAAAAGATTTAGGATTTGTTGGCATTGGGATCAAATAATATTTGCCTTCATTAAAGAGGATGAGTTAAAGATTTTCCCTAGTCATTAACATTGTAATTACCTGGCTACTCAAGAAATGAGTTAAAGAGAAATGTCGGATGATTAGAAAATACTAAACAGAAAAGATGTCCTTCATAACTTAAATGATTTAACAACTCCTAGTTTTTGCATTAATATGCTTGTCAACTTCTGTCAATTTGCATGCTTGAATTTGTGCGTCAGTGTCTTTATTTCTCAAGCTCATAATAGGACAGTTATGATATCCCTAAAGGAGGGGAGATTGCGGTACCCCTTAATGTCACATCAACTATGAGCTAGCAATATTTAGAGTGTTTAAGCAAGCAGTTATTCTTTATACACGGCGTTCCATCTTTCTTAAAGATGAGACTTCTTGTGAAAACCTCACTTCCACCAAATTTTGTTAAACTTTGATCCCATTTGTTGACATGGTTGATTGTTTTAGGGACTAGAATCATCATTTAGAGCTTAGACTTTAGGTTCTAGTCTCGTATTGGTTAAATTGCTCCCAAAATTTGATACTTAAAACCTAAAACCGAAGATCTAAAGGGTCATTCTATACCCTAAATAATCAACCATGTCAATAAAATGGGATCAAAATTGAAGGAAATTAAGTAGAAGTGAGGTTTTCTCAACGCATCCTGTCTTTAAGAAAGATAGGCGTTGTGTATAGAGAATCTCTGTTTAAGAAAGGCCCTGGAAATTAAATGTCAGCTAGAGTTGGCACTTTTGAATGGGATCACCATAAATAGTATCAAAGTGGCCAAACCCAATTCCTACCAATCAATTGGGGACACGGATACAGCAACTACTTCATGCTAATGAGGGAAAAGGTGTCAGTTCCCCCTATGCTATGAGGTAATGGATTTTTGACGTGAAAGCCAAGGTTCCTTGATTGGATAAGCTATGATTTCCTAAGATGGACATGCCAAGATAGTTGCAGTGATTGGAAGACAGGTGAGATGAACACAAATTCATGTGTCCCACAATGCCTTGTTAAGTTGAAGTGAAGTGCTATATGCAGGTCTATCATTTCCAAGGCCTAGGGACCTTTGAACCTGCAAGGGTTGGGTTAAGCCCAAAGCAGGCAACACCTAACTATGTTCTGAATTGTTGCATGTGGGTTGGTAAACAGTTGCGTATCATGTTACAAAGGCCCATGCATTGCTATGTGTGTGATTTTATTCCTGATTCGGTTGCTAACGCCTAAAGTAAGGGGGGTGGGGATACCGAAAGAAGGGATAATTATGATATTCCTGAAGGAGGGAGGATTGTGACTCCTCTGAATCTTACATTGGATATGCATGAGGGAGATCTAGAGTACTCAAGTAAGGCTTAGGGATCCATATGTGAATTTGGAGTTAACATTTCTAGGAGGAGCATTGGTCCTTACAGCATTTGATTGATGTATTTATGCCTAGCTTTGTCCTCAAGCAATTTGGTAACAAGTTTGTCATCCTTTTTATACTGTAGAAGGAATAGGAATAATATGATTAAATGTGGAACATCCATCATTACTATTTTGTTCCATTTGTTTTGCTGGATTAATTTGTGATTCACCTGTATATTTATTTATTTATTTATTTTTTTGCTTTTTGTATTTATTTTGAGTTCTTATCTCCATACAATATTTCTATTAGTGAACAACTGGTTGATTCTTTGGTTCAAATAATATTTTTTGGATGCGCCTAGCAGATTTACTTACCGTAGTGTTTTTCTGTCATTTGCTTCTATGCAATGACTGTTGATCAGTAGTTGGTTTTGGTTTCTTTCCTCATCTTCCTTACTTTTGTTTTATGTTAAAACTCATGGTTATATTTTTCCAGGAGAAAGTGGTGAATGATGCCAGCTAAATCTAAAGATGAAGATCCACATATAGAACACGGTGCCCAGACTGTGCTGGAATCAGCTATCTACGCCCAACCTTGGTGGCGTGGAGTGGGGAACAGTTCATCGTCAGGTGAAAGTGCTACAGCATCATCTTTGGTGGATCATCGTGATAGTATGGTCATGAATGGAGCTATGCAGTCACAAGTTAATGCTAGGCTGGATGGTGGAGCCAACTTCAACAAAGAATTGCGGACTACAGTAGGATCACAGTCTGGTAGTTACTTTTGCATTATCATTTCCCATGGGAAAATTGCATGTGAACTTCTTTTTCTGAATTGGAAATTTTCACACTTGCTACTATACGAAATTAACTATAAAGTCATCATTCTGAGAAACCTTTCTTTAAAAAAAAAAAAAATTATATATAATTATTTACTAAGCCTTTGTCTTCTTTGTGAGATTGAAGGACAGAATGCATTATCCAGGAATGTTATATCTTCTTTCATATATTAACTCAACTGCCCATATACTTTTTAATGCAAGTTTCCTTTTATTCAGACCAGAAAAATGGATGCAAAAACCAGCAAATCAAAAGCGTTTCGTCCTCGGTGGTTCCTACAATGGGTGAACACCTGGATCCAAATTCACAAATGGAACTTGTTGGTCACTCAATCGTAAGTACTTTCTCTTTCCCTCTTGCATTCTACATGTATAAACCTTCAATACATGGAAACAATCACAGAAATGTGAACAGCAGGAATTTGTATCCATTACCATTAAAGACATGCAAATTTCTTGTGGAAAAAGTTCTGTTGTTCAACTTATGGTTTTCCTTCGCTGTATGGGGTTATGCATAGAAGGTTTACAAGCCTCATTAAATTTTGCAGGTTTTGACATCATATCCATATTCGGATCCACAATATGGCGGGATGTTGACTCCTTATGGGGCACAAGCTATGGTATGCAATCTGCAGTAATATATATTGTTGCAGTAGTGTATGTTGTATCCAAGTCAGCAGGAAGTCTTCAATGAACTACGACAACTGCACTTTAGGTGATACTGTTCAGAAAACATGGAGGGAATGAGATACATTAATTATAATATCAATAGGGTTTATATATATCAAATCATAATAGGAAACTGAATAACCAAATCACTTAATAAAGTAGATCAAACCCTTGAAAATACAAGGAAACCAGATAATTCTCCCTAACTTAGAATCCTAATTACAGTTTATCCACGGTCTCCAAAACTTCTCCCCAAGTTAGAGGATAGAGGATTATTATTCTCAGCTTGTTACATTACTCGGAAATATGATTAAGAACTAAAAAACATAACTCTTCCTTTTCTTAATGAAGAGTTCTGTTTCTTATATAAAAAGAGAAACATAAAACAAATTAAAAGACATTAAGCCTCAACTTTCCTTGAATGTGCTCTACTCAACACTTCTCTTCAGACTCATAGGGAATAGATTTTCATGAAGTTTAAACCAAACCTTTTAAATTTTTTGATTCTGCTTAAGAAATATTAGTGTCCTCTTCAACAACTTGGTATCATGTGTCATTGGTGTACGTTTCATGTGCCGCACTACAATGGGCCTTGACACTTTTCGGCTGCAAAAACTGATCGTATATTAATATCGTGGGTAAACATATCAGTAACCAAACTTCAATACCAAATCCAACTAAAACACTAGGCTGAATTTGATAAATTCATTGAGTAACCAACATTCAATTATCAATAAGTAATCAATAATTTTCGTAACCATTTTGAGAAAAATTAATCATAACCTGAAACAGTTAGATAGTGTATACCTCTAACCAAAATAAAAAACTAAATTATAACCGAATCAATTAATTTAGGAAGTAGTTCACGAATGTAGACAAATTGGGAAACCAAATACTTAAAGTGATGTATTCAATTAAGATTTTAAGGGATTGTTTTGAAGCTTAAAGGTACAATGATATTCAATTAGGATTTTTAAGTAATCAATTAAAGTATGGTGGTATTCAATTAGGATTTTTAAATAATCAATACAAGTATGGTGGTATTCAATTTCGACTTTTAAAATTATGAAAAAGTACTGTGGTATTCAAAAACTTACTGATTCTGAGATATTTTATTAAATGGTGTATTGTGTGAGACTTTTGAGTGTGTTATATAAATACCAAATCACATAACAAATCCCACCCTCCTATGCGTGATTCTATATATGCTCTCATACTTCTTCTATTTTTCCCACTGTTTTTTCTTGCTTTAGACTGTACCCAAAAAAGAAAAAGAAAAAACTTTTCATAAGAGAGGCGATAAAGAAACATTAACAAGAGAGAAGATATTGCCTTTTGTGGAGGTAATGGGCAAAATTATATTTTCGATACTTTTTCAGAATCTCCTGGTCTTTGGGGTTGAAAATATCAAAAGCACAGATGTTAAGAAGTCATCAGAATACATTTTGACTTGCTCTCATGCCACAATCATGATATTTCCTTGTGTATAGTTTAATGATATATGTCTTCAGATGGTTATGTATTTATGTGAATGATGCCGGGTGATAGAGTTCAAGCTTGTATAGAAACATACAAGTATTTATTTCAGATGCATGACTATATTCCATATGTTTTCTGCTTGTTTTTAACTGTTAATGTTGGCGTTTAAAATAACATAGAAATTCATGATTTAGAGTTAGTAGCTTCAAATACGGAGTCACAGAGGTGGAGCCACAAAGTTAGTAGCTTCAATTTCTCTTATATATATGCAAAGAATTCTGGTTTGGTGCTAGTGGCGGAGCCACAGAGGCGCAAGGAGGTGTAATCCCTCACCGGAAAAGTCATTGTAGATGAAGGAATATGCCCTCCGCAGCTCTGCTGGTGTGCCCACAAGGTGCTCGATCTAATGCCTCAAAGAGGCTTTTTTTTGTTGCGCAGCTGCTGCGCGCACAGCGCACATCAGCTAAATAATTTTTCTAATTCCCTTTCCCAGAACGTTTGGGACTAGGACCAACAAAAAAAAAAGAAAAAGAAAAGAGAAGCCTTACCCACAATCTAGAAGAAATGCTGATAAGGTGCAAGGTATTTTTTTCACTCCACAGTTTTGGTCCAAGCCTCGACAAAAACTAGGAGTAGTCATGGGGTTGGGTGAACGTGACTAACTTGAATCCAATCCACACTTTGGGCAAATCTATTTTGGAGAATACGAAAAAGTATCAAAATCATAAGTAAAATCCTGTAATTACAATCTATTAAAATCATAAGTAAAATCTTATAATTACAAATCCAGCATAAATCCATTACATTAAAATCATGTAATTACAATCTATTAAAATCTCAATTGAATACACCCCCTTAGATTGAACAAAATACTTTTTATTCTCCAAAGATTGCCTTTATGCACATGCGTACACATTTTACACATGCATACATCATAATTTGTCTCTCAGGACAGATTACAAATGTAATGAACTAGTATGTCTATGTGTTTGGCGATCAATGTTCCAGTCAAACAATATAAGCAAATTTTGTGCTTTGTAGTTTCTTGTATAAGCAATAGCGTGAAAATCTTTTATACTGCACTTTGAATATGAGAAAAGTTGTCTTTTATTATCTGATGGTTCTTAGCGTGATGCCAGCTGCCTCCCCACTTCTATGGCATTCATCATGGTAGAATGCCTTTGCCCCTTGAAATGGAAGAGGAGCCTGTTTATGTAAATGCCAAGCAGTACCATGGCATTTTGAGACGAAGACAGTCACGTGCTAAAACTGAGCTTGAAAAGAAACTTATAAAAGCTCGAAAGGTAAACTAATTTTTAATTTGTTCGTTCTGTGGACTCTAGTAGCATTTCCTAGAATTAGACATGAACACATTTGTGCGCACATGTACATATACACAAGACACAAGACACAAGATAATCTTAAAACTTAATGCTATTTTATTTTCTCTAGTTGAAAGTGAATCTAACATATTTTTGAGACATTATGATGGTCATGTTGCGTTAGGTACAAGCAACTAGCAAGGATGAAATATTGATATCAATGCATATGTTGGTGGTCTAGACTTATGGGAATTTTTGTTCACTATGTTTATAGGTAAAAATTGATCAAAATGTTGGTAATTCACCTCAAAACATTCCAAAATATAGAATTTCTGAATGTAACCAATTTAAAATGCTTCACAATTTCGCAAAAGAAAGTATTCTTGCCAAATATATGACATGTATCAATTGTTTGACAAAGTTTTACTATCTTGGAAGTTAGAAATATGGAAATATCTATGGAAACACTAATGTTGGTAAATGTTGGTAAGTAGCAGTCTTTTAAGACTCTTCACCAATGTGGATTTATCCATGTATATGGGTAATATCAGAGAAATATTGGCAGTATCCTGGAAGAAAATGTCTTTCGTTCATATCCAGAAAAAGAGATGAACTAAACATAGCTAGGGAATATGCTTGAATGGTGGGGAAAATAAAACAGACTTGCTAAGTTCTGGACAGGGATGTTGATGAGAAATATACCCTTAGAGGAATGGCTGAAACCAAGTATGAGGAATAAAGAATAAAATGACCCATGCACGCAAGCAGACACATACTTTATACATATGGACATGACTATGTACCTTTTCAAGGGGTGTTGAGCCTTTTGTATTCAGCTGAGTGAATGATAGTACACACATGTGCATGTGCATGCGTGCACACACGCGCATGTGCATGCGTGCACACACACACACACACACACACACACTATATTGTGTATATGAATGATTAAATGACCATATAACTTTTCAAGGAGAGCTAACATGTGCGCGCGCACACACACACGTATGTATGGCCATTTAACTTTTCAAGGTGTTTTAAGAACACTCACATTCTAGGGGTGTTAACACACAGAGACACAACTTTTCAAGGAGTGTTAACACACACATACAAACACACATGTATGTATGGCCATTTAACTTTTCGAGGGGTTTTAAGAAACATTCACATTCAAGGGGTGTTAACACACACAAATACACACACTTTACGTATATGAATGACCGTATAACTTTCCAAGAGGTGTTAAGCCGTATTCAGCTAACTGAATGATTGTCTGTAAACAGCGTAAGGGTTTGTTTGATATTTGATTTTGTATTCATTCTACAGCCGTATCTTCACGAGTCTCGGCACCTACATGCATTGAGGAGGGCAAGGGGTTGTGGAGGTCGTTTCCTTAATACAAAGAAACAAGATGATAATGACGAAAATTCCTCAC
>BPUM01001111.1:0-127206 GCA_020521455.1 Prunus kanzakura | reverse complement strand
TCTAGCGCAGAGATATGTTATTGACATGTTATTAACATGTTATTGACTTGAGGGTCTCCTCCAATTCAACACCATTATCTTATTCATATCATTATTGATATGTTATTGATGCATTATTGACATGTTATTGACTTGATTTTCATTCATTTTTTAACATATACACAAGCAAAAATTAACATGCAAGTGAAGCACAAGGAAGAGATGCCAAATCCAACAACATTGATGGTACAAATTGGGGAAAACCTTTACTCTAACCCTAAACTCAAATTCCATAAATTACTCACCAAATGCTGGTTATTGAACAATCGCAAGGTGTCTGTGCGGGGTCTTTGTGCGGCTTTTGCTCCACAAATGGAACCTATCACTTCCAACGACTACGGATTCTCTCCTTCCCCTTCCACTGCTTCGCCTATTCACTGTTTCGGAATCCACGCCTTTGCCCCTTCCACTCAAAATAAATACTTTTTAAGGGTTTAGAGAAAGGAGTTGCGTTCAAAGACCGTTGCCTTCAACCATCATTTACCGTTGCCTTCAACCGTCGTTAACAGTTGCCTTCAACCTTTTCTCAGAGCTTAGCGGTTCTCAGAGCTATGGGTTTTAGAGCGATGGGTTTTTTCTGTTCAAACTTCGAACTTGCCTCTTTTTTTCATTTTTGGAACCAACTTGAGTGCTGGATATTAAATTCGGGTTTGGGTTCCTCACCATACCCGATTGCAAAAGTTTATCTCAATTCTCCCTAGCCCTTAGATTGATCTGATGGCTATAAAGTGAACCCCTTATAACTTAACACTTATAAGTTTCCCACTCACTATAGAATCAGCCAACATATCATGCCCAAATGACTAAAATACCCATATGCCCAACTTTTAATTCACAAATCAATATTCACTAGCCAGCCACAAACAGACCCACGATAGAGGAATTAATCGGAGAAAGAAATCAACGGTGAGAGCGCACTTCATTTACGCTCGCCAATTTACCCTTTTTCTAATTTGATATGTAAAGTCTTTTGTAGAAGGAATATATTTTTGAAATATAAAAATAAGAAGTAATGGAAGTTTTATAATAAAAATACCCACACGTTACTTTTATTCTTTTATTTCATATTACTTAAGTCATCTTGTTTAGAAGTCTAATTAATAAAGGAAATTTCTTAGTATTTTATTTTGAAAGTTTCCCTAAATTCTTTGGAAAACAAAAGGTTTCCTAAATTTAAGAACGGGACTGATGTATTAAGGGATTTTTCTTTGGCTTAAAAAAAAATTCATAAAATCAGTATTTAATAACCCTAAGAGCAGCGTTCTGTTTAGGGAAAGCTTCAAAATAAGCATCCCTACAATACATGCCTATATAATCACCTGTATTTTTAATCTCACTACTTACAATCTCATCCCTACGCCAAGCCCTTAACCCTAAAATCCTCCCAGTCTTTTTCCCACCCTTCGACCGTGATACGTCACTTTTAAAGCCAATCGGTATGTATGTATTTTTTTTTTTATTTAAATTAAGGGTTTGTAGTACGCGATGCTTCTCAACAAAATTTGTGTGTTGTACTTCATTTATCTTTTATAAATTTCTACTTTTTTTTTTTTGGAGCTTTTCGTATTAGCGTACAACTCTTGTTCTTTTATCATACAATGTTGCATGTTATATTTGTTAAAAATTTATAAGCATCATAGATTCAGGCCCACTGTTGTTCGAGCCCTAATCCCATATGCCCGACTTTCAATTGACACACAACTATCAGCCCCAAAAAACTAAAATATTAGGTCGTTATTTCACCTTTTTTTAATATTAAAAAAGGTATGTATGTATTTCCAATGGTATGTATGTTTTTCCTTTTTCCTTTAAATTAAGGGTTTGTAGTACGCGATACGTCACTTTTAGTTCATATAGTAGAATTTCATTTTGTAAAATATCCTAGTTCTATTTGATTTGAAATTATGTTTGAGTTTGTTGCTCCATTTGGTTAATTGGGTGTATTTCTCAACAAAATTTGTGTGTTGTACTTCATTTATCTTTTATAAATTTCTACTCTTTTTTTTTTTGTTTGAGCTTTTCGTATTACCGTACAACGAGTGTTCTTTTATCATACAATGTGGCATGTTGTATTTGTTAAATTATGAGACCACACATAAAGATACAAATGAATGCACCTAATTATCACAATGTCTACTTATTCTTACCTCTCTCTAATAATCCCAAAAATTTATAAGCATCACAGAGTCAGGCCCACTGTTGTTCGAGCCCTAATCCCTATTGACACACAACTATCAGCCCCAAAAACTAAAATATTTTGGAGGATGACCAGCCATGCCAATTGTTCGAGCCCTAATCCCATATGCCCGACTTTAATTTCATAAATCAATATTCACTAGCCACAGACAGACTTCGTTATTTTACCTTTTTTTAATATTAAAACTTTACTTTTATTATTTTATTTCATATTAATTAAGTTATCTTGTTTTAGAAGTCTAATTAATAAAGGATATTTCTTAGTATATATTTTGAAAGTTTCCCTAAATTCTTTAGGAAAAAAGAAGGGTTCCCTAAATTATGCCTCTGTCTTTAATTACATATAATAGTCTGTCTTTTCGTTTTTTTGGTCTCCATCTCTCTCTTTGTTTTTGATTTTTTGTGCGTTTAGGGTTCATAATTTGGAAGACTCTGTCATCGATGGGTGAATCAGTGAAGGATGTGCAATTCAAGGAGCTTGATAGCGTGGTCTGGCCCTCGGGGTGTGAGGCTTCGAAGCACATGGACGAGGTTACATCTCTAACTGGGTTTTTTCTGTTGTTTGTGTGTGGTGGTGTTTTGTTTTTAATCTCTAATTGCTGATAAATATTGTAGGTTAAAGTTGCTTGGGTTGATGGGTTAGTTAAGGCTGGAGAATCTGCTCCTGCTCCTACCAGTCTTGAGACAGTCCAAGAGTTAGCAAAAGAAACTGGATCTTCCGATGAGCAAATTCCAACCCAAAATGGGCTTGATGATGCCTTGAAAAGGCGGCTGCAGAAGCTTATTGACGATAATCTAGTCATGCTTTTCATGAAAGGAACCCCTGAAGAGCCCAAATGTGAATTTAGCAGAATGGCTGTTAATTTTTTGAATGATTATGAGGTCGAATTTGGAAGTTTTGATCTTCTTACAGACAATGAAGTCATGGAGGGGATACAGAAGTATTCCAACCGGCCGCAATTACCATATATCTATTTCGACGGAGAGCTTGTGATTTACATCAGTTAAGGACTTTTCATTAGATTACACAATAGAAAAATTGCGCAAGAGAAAGCACTGAACTTTTGCCAAATGTGATTTTGATTTCGATAGAAGAAAAGATATTGAAGCATTTGCAATGTAATGTTTTGATTCTTAAGTGTGTTTATTCGCGTGGCTAATTTCTGTTTCTTTTATGGTTTACTTTCTTTTTTGACAGTACACTCGGTTGGTGTGAGATATTAACCAATTGATCAATGGATGATGGATTTGTTTCAATAATATGATATTCCATTAAGAATTTTTAATGGGGTTACTTTCTGGACGTGAAATGAATATATAATCTACACACACTTTCCTCTCCGAATTCGTGTGTTTTGAATTCTATGGTGCCTTAATTGTTACTAGAAACATAATCTCATTTTTAATGATGTTGAAACCAAACAAAAAAAATTCCAATTTGCATGAACATATTTCTGCGTATACACCAATGAATTTTGTATATGCATGAGCATATTTCTGTCTAGATTATGGTGAAGAACCCATTAAGAAAGAAGTTGTAGGTTTGCTGCTTTGTTCATGAATTCTACTGAGTATTTCACTTCCTCTGTTTGGTTCTGCATTGCAATTTGGGTGTCATAATGTTTCAGAAATGAGTGTAATGTTGGAAATCGAAAACTCTAATTCCTAAATTCATAAATGTCACAAAAAATGAATTTGTCAGATTTAAATTTCAATTCAAATCTATATGTACTAAATGACTTACTTCATTATCATGTTGATTGGTCGTAATTTTTTTTTATTTTTAAATTTCCCATTTTTGGTTCCCGCCCAAATTTTTAGAGTATACTTTGCGCGACGAAACCTTATATATTGGTCGCGCAAAGTCGTAATTTTTTTTTATTTTAAAATTTCCCATTTTTGGTACCCGCCCAAATTTTTAGAGTATACTTTGCGCAACGAAACCTTATATATTGGTCGCGCAAAGTCGTAATTTTTTTTTTTTTTTATAATTTCCCATTTTTGGTACCCGCCCAAATTTTTAGAGTATACTTTGCGCAACGAAACCTTATATATTGGTCGCGCAAAGTCGTAATTTTTTTTTTTTAAATTCCCATTTTTGGTACCCCCCCCCCCCTTATATATTGGTTGCGCAAAGTCTTAAAAAAAATTTAAAGGTACTAATAAATATATATACTATTCAATTTCTTAAGTGTTCTACGTACAAAATAAACAAATTTAAAGCTACTCAACGATCCAACTGTCAAACTTGTTTGTTTATACTTCGAGATCATATACGCCAAAATTCAGAAAATATAAACATTAAGAGATCAATTAATGGGACAAAACATTTCGACGGTAATAAAAGAAAAATCAAGATTTAACGGTTATTTCAACTCTGATTTTGATGATTTTTTACAGCTACACTCCTTGACCCTATATGAATACAATGACTGCATTCGATCTTCAATTTAAAATATTTACACTAGTAGATACCACAAATTCTTATATTATATTTAATAAAAGTATAAATAAACTCTTAATTGTTAGTGAATATATTGTTTTGATGGCATATGTATTCTATGAAACTAGTTTCAACGATCCAACCGTCAATTTTGTTTGTTTTTACTTCGAGATCGTATACCCCAAAAATCAGAAAAAATAAACATTCAGAGATCACGTAATGGGACAAAACTTTTCGATGGTTATAAACAAAAAATCACGATTTAACGGTTATTTTAACTCCGATTTTGATATTTTTTAAAGCTACACTCCTTGACCCTATATGAATACAATGACTCAATTTGATCTTCAATTTAAAATATTTACACTAGTGGATACCACAAAATCTTAAGTTGTATTTAATGAAAGTATAAATAAACTCTTAATTGTTAGTGAATATATTGTTTGATGTCATACGCATTCTACGAAACTAGTTTCAATGATCCAACCGTCAACCTTGTTTGTTTACACTTCAAGATCATATACGCCAAAAATCGGAAAAAATAAACATTTAGAGATTAAGTAATAGGACAAAACTTTTCGACGGTTATAAACGAAAAATCATGATTTAACGGTTATTTCAACTCTGATTTTGATGATTTTTTACAGCTACACTCCTTGACCCTATATGAATACAATGAACCAATTCGATCATCAATTTAAAATATTTACACTAGTGGATACCACAAAATCTTATGTTATATTTAACAAAAGTATAAATAAACTCTTAATTGTTAGTGAATATATTGTTTGATGGCATATGTATTCTATGAAACTAGTTTCAACGATCCAACCGTCAAATTTGTTTGTTTATACTTCTAGATCGTATACCCCAAAAATCAGAAAAAATAAACATTCAGAGATCACGTAATGGGACAAAACTTTTCGATGGTTATAAACAAAAATCACGATTTAACGGATATTTTAACTCCGATTTTGATGATTTTTTACAGATACACTCCTTGACCCTATATGAATACAATGACTCAATTTGATCTTCAATTTAAAATATTTACACTAGTGGATACCACAAAATCTTATGTTGTATTTAATGAAAATATAAATAAACTCTTAATTGTTAGTGAATATATTGTTTTGATGGCATACGCATTCTATGAAACTAGTTTCAACGATCCAACCGTAAAACTTGTTTGTTTATACTTCGAGATCATATACGTCAAAAATCGGAAAAAATAAAGATTCAAAGATCAAGTAATAAGACAAAACTTTTCGACGGTTACAAACGAAAAATCACGATTTAACGGTTATTTCAATTTCGATTTTGATGATTTTTTACAGCTACACTCCTTGACCCTATATGAATACAATGAACCAATTCGATCGTCAATTTAAAATATATATTTTCTAACAAAAATCCAATCCGAACTACAACAATATATTTTTCTAACAAAATATTTTTTTATTTTTTTTATTTTTGTAAAGACTTTGCGAGACGAAGAAGATTATTTCGTCGCGCAAAGTCATCCAAAAAATTTTAAAAATAATTTTTTCTTTTATTTATTTTTGTAAACACTTTGCGAGACAAACAACACTTCGTCACGCAAGACTTTGTGCACCGAACTTTTGTCTTTCGTCGCGCAAAGTCATGCATAGATTTTTAAAAATAATTTTTATTTAATTTATTTTTGAAAAGACTTTACGAGACTTTTCGCGACGATGCTTTGTCATGCACCGAATTTAAGTGTTTCGTCGCGCAAAGTTACTTTTCGCAACGATGCTTTGTCGTTGCGCAAAGTAATTTTTTGCGACGATTTGTGTTTCGTTGCGCAATTTAGTCGCGTAAGACTTTGAGCGACAAAGTTTAATTTTCGTCGTGCAAAGTGACTTTGTGCGACGAATTGTTTTTCGTCGCGCAAAGTTTGGTCGCACAAGGGGTTTTTTTTACTAGTGAATGTAGAGGGGAGATGAATGAATGGAGAAGAAGAGAGAGATGCAGAGGGACGAAGGGCAAGAGCCAAATAGGAAATAAAGAGAATGAAAACTAAGGCTCGTTACTTCGCTCACTCTGAAGTAATTTTGATTGAACATAAACAAAGACCCAGTTTCTCTCCAACGCCCACAAATTGGCTAGATTAATGTGTTCACTACTACAAAAATGGAAAAAGACGACCAGAAAAAGACGACGGCATAACATAAAACCGTCGTTGTATTTAAATAGACGACGGTATAAAAAAAAAACCGTCGTGGATAAGTGATTTACTGTTCAATATTTTTAAAAGACGACGCGTACAAATAAAAAACCGTCGTTTTTAAAAAAGGATTTCTTCAGTGTTAAAATCTGACCAAAAAACAACGACAGCAGGTATGAATACACTGACGTAGAAAATAAAGACGACAGTTCACCAAAAAACCTGCCGTGTTAACTCCTAACTAAACACGACCAACTGTTCTTAATCCACGTCGTATAATATAGTGGAATCAACGTCTGTATACTACGACGGTGCATTCTCTGTAAACCGCCGACTTATTATTTTGGAGTATACTACGACGGTACCTACAACACTACTGTCGTTTTTATTTACCACGTCCTAAGTTCAAATTACGGTCGTATTTTTTCAATTTATACGTCTGCCCTCTCTGTAAACCGCCGTCTTATGTTTATAGCTTTTTAAAATTAATTAATTTTTCTTTTATTTTGGTAATATCTTTCTTAACACAAAACAAAATTTAATTTTCAATCCTCAACAACATTTTCATCTTAAAATGCAAATCTCTTCGTGTTAAATATGAACACAAATTTGGCAAATACATCGTGGCAAATATATGTTCAACTGTTTCTTCCTCTCATATGCAAGCTGGGCCCTCTCCTTCCTCTTGTTCTCAAGCTCCTGCACAGCCTCGATTCCTGAAAAACAAAATCAAAATCAACAAAGTGTGAACCCTCACTCCTCGATTCCTGGTTACATTGTAGTCCCCTTTTCCACAGTGATCAACTTCAAAACTCCTGTGTAGCAAGGTGGAACCAGCCTTAGAACCTGTTGTGGGTTGTGCCTTTGGGGTGAAGTTGGGAGTGGGCTTGAGGTTCAGAATGAATAGACACCACCTACTCATTCTGAACCTCAAGCCCACTCCCAGCTACAGCCACCACCTGAGTCCGTCTCTGCGAGCATCAGGAACACCCACGCGGGTTCTCAAGCTGGTTTCACCCTTGCTACACAGGAGGATGTAGCAAACCCATGCTTGGTCTTGTGAGGAATCATTCTGCAAACCCATTTGCTTTCAGAAAGACAATTTCTGCAACCCTAATTGAAAACTGAGAGTTAACAACAGCGTAAAAAAATCCTATTTAAACAAAATGGAGTAAATATCCACGTCAGTTCTAATATACATAGCGACGTCATATTTGACTAATCAACGTCAGTTTAGATATACACAGTCGGTTTATTGAAATACACAGTCGTTGAATTTAAGAGTACAACGTCAGTTTAGAGAAACAAAGCGCCGTCATAACCACGTCGGAAATCCAAAAGTCATTTGGCGCGTATTAAAAAGAGAACGACGTCGTTTTCAGAACCGCAAAGTAACCACGTCGGTTTATTAAAATACACAGTCGTTGAAATTACAAGTACAACGTCAGTTTCGAGAAAAAAAGCGCCGTCATAACCACATCGGAATTCCAAAAGTCTTTCGGCAGTTGTGATAACCACGTCATTTATGAATTATCTACCGTCGTTATAACAAAATAATACGGCGGTTTGTTAATGACAACGTCGTTGTATTGAACTCTGGGAAAATATATAAACTTTTCGTCACCTGACCTAATATTTTACGGTTTTCACTTCCCGATAAAGTATCGTAGTTTCCCTCTCATTTCCCAAATCACCATTTTCGTCACCTGACCTAGCATCATCGTCTGAATCATCGTCTTCATCGTCCAAATCACCATTTTGGTCTTCGTCTTCGTCGGAAGGAAACATTTCTTTGCACGCCGGTGTTATTCAAGGTTTTTTCTCACTCTCTTCCCTTTTTTTACTTTTCATTTGCATGCCGTAGTTGTCTGGAAACTAGATTCTGTCAAATTGAAGAAATCTTTCACTGGTTTTGATTAAATACATAAGTAGATACCCTCACGACGCCAAAAGACGACAGTTCTGTCCTGTTTTCGACGATGGAATGGACACACCACGACGGTGGCTAAAAACCGTCATGGTGTGACAATTAATACGTCGGAAACAAGATAAAACCGTCGTCTAGTGAGAGAAGTACACTAGTTTTGTTAATAACCGACGTAGTTTATGAATATTTACGTCATGAAATATATAAAACCGTCGTTGTTTTTATATTATTACGTCGTGTTTTTTAATAACCGACGTTGTTTTTCTGGCAGATTAATCAAAAATGGTTTCGAAATCTCAAAACAAGGAAGCTGAAGCGTCAAAGGCCACAGCAGGTTCAATGGCACAAGGGGATGAACCCAAAACAGGTTTAGTGGAAGTTGAAAAATCAACTCAAAGCAAACCCTCGAAGAGGATGAGATTTTCCTCAACCTCAGAGAAAGACTCGAGCACAGCCACATTTGTTGAGGAGCCAAAATCTGGCCGCGGTATCAGCACAATGAGCCGTGTTGTGAAGAGGAAAATTGAGAAGGTTAAGCCTGTGGTTGAGTTCAATAAAGATGGCAAACCACATGGCGAGGCTGCTGTTGAGATGCAGTCTTACATTGGTGTTTTGGCACGCACCAGAGTCCCTCTTGTGGACAAGAAATGGAAACAATTACCCAAGGACGTGAAGGAGCAGATTTGGGAAGCTGTTCAAATGTCCTATGTTATTGGGGATCGTTACAAGAACTTGGTCTTGCAGTCTGCCGCCAAAAAATGGAAGGATTTCAAGTATAACGTAACTAGGCAGTATATCCTTCCTTACGCACATGACAGGGAGAGGTTAAGAGAAACCCCTGCGCTTTATAAGTTCATAGAGAAATCGTAATGGGATGCCTTCGTAGCTTCAAGGTTAACCCCAGATTTTGAAGCTAAGCATGCTGAGCAGAAGGAGAGGAGGGAGAAATTGGAGTACAACCTAGGTTGTCTAGAAAAGGGTATGTTGGTTTGACGGACCAATTGGTAGAAACCATGCCCGAAAGTCAAGAAATCGATCGAGCTGTTCTGTGGAAGAAAGCAAGAGAAGATAAATCAGGAAACATCCCTGATCCAAAGGCTGCAGAGAAGGCAAAACTAATCGTAAGTCTCACTAACTCTGTTCTAAATTTGAAAAACAGAGTGTTTTATTTTGGTATAGACGTCGTTTATATTTATATAAGCGACGTTATAAAGTGAACACCACGACAGGCTTAATTTACGGACGTTTAAAAGTGAATAGGACGTCGGTTTTTGAATAAAGTAGACGTCTAGATAGAATTAATACGACGGATTAAATTATTCTATGAACTGCATTTTGTTTTAAGTTTACTCATGCACACACTCTCCCTCTCTCTGTCTATTTCACTGAATTTTGTGGTGCACAATTTCTGGAAAAGAATGCATATTTCAATCGAGTTTTTTCACTTCTTCATTAAAACTTACGACGGTTTTATCTTATCTAGACGTTAGAATGATTATACAACGACGGTAATTTTGTGCAGCCGTATGGAATTGTACATCTACGTCTGTTTGTTTAATAATCCGTCGTCTTACTTTGAATATACGACGGTTTTTAATTTATGTCTTAATCTGTTTTATTTTGAATATACGACGTATTTTTATATACCGACGTTGTAAAGTATAAACAACGACGGTATTTATATATAGATGTTTTAAATTAATACCACGTCTGTCATTTAATAAAAACCGTCGTTGTTTATAATTTACAACGTCGGTATATGTATCTGTCATACACCCTTCTCAGGTTCTAACAATCTCTCTTTCTTTCTTTTAGGATGATTTGCAAAAGCAAGTCTCCGAAGGCACTCTGACTGTCTCCGGGAGCAATGATATCTTGACTCTGGCTTTGGGAACCCCGGAGCATGGTGGGAGAGTCAGAGGAGCTGGTGCTGGCGTTACCCCAACTCAGTTCTTCAATTTGCCGAAGCAGCAGAGAGTGAAATTTGGTGACAAATTGAAGGAAAGTGTGAGGGAGGCAGTCAGAGAAGAGACCTTGAGGATTGAGGCGAAGTCAAGGGAAACTATAATGGAAGCAGTCAGAGCAGAGAGGGAGACTTTGTTGGCATATATCCGTCAACTAGTTCCTAGTTTTGATCCCAGCCAGATGCTCCAAACCCCAATTCGTCCAATTATTTTACCCCCTCAAGATCAAAGCCCAAAAAATCCAATGTCTGATAAGGCAAGCTGCTCTGGGGCCACTAATATCAGACCCCTAGCTTTGGAATTAGAAGATCCGAAGCCTGAAGCTGATACTGCTGCAAAAGAGAAAGAGGACACGGTAAAATCTCTGCTTATTTATATTTCTGCATTTTAAATTTTAAAAAGACGTCGCTCCTTTTAATAGCCGACGTTAAAATTTAAAATAACGACGGTAAATACGTCTGTTTCTTACAAGACACGTCGTGTTTCGTTATATACCACGACGATTTTATAAACCATCGTTCATTTCATGATTTCATTAACTGTATTTATATTAGACGACCTTTCTATAGAATAGCGACGTTATAAATTCAATACAACGTCAGTATTAACGAGAAACCGTCGTTTATATTATATACCACGTCTGTTTTTTTTGTTTAGTTAGAGTCGTTTATTTTAGTTCACACACAAACTAACTTATATTTCTTTATTAATTTCTTTAAACAGGATCTCGCAAAGCTAGATATGCCACCTCCTCTTTTAGCCTTATGCCAACATTTCCAGACCAAGTTGTTGCCTAATGGTAACGAGGCTCTAACAATTCACATGCCCAAGGAAGTGTTTGGCTTTGAGCATGATACCTTCCTCTTCACTGAGGATGTTTTGCAGTTTGGTTCAATGGTTGAGATAGGAACCACAGTGATATCAGTATACATGAGGTAATTCTCCCTAATCCCATTTTGTTTTACATTTTCCTTTCTTTTAAATTAAAATCTCATTTAATTGACTTTCATATATTTAGGTTCCTATTTGACTATTTAAAAATGGCAAATCTTGTAAACCTTGTTGGCCTCGTGGACCCTGGGCTAGTGAGCTCTGGAGCTGGATCAATATCAGACCGAATAAAAAACCTGTCAAACCGCCTGAATACAGCAGATGGGAATCAATTTTTCTTGGTCCCTTATAATCCAGGGTTAGTACCATTTAAAGTATTTTCCTATTACATGAATTCACTGCCTTATAATCCAGGCTTCTAATATTTTTCTTTCTAATATGAATCATTATGTGCAGGGGTCATTGGGTGATGGTAATTGTGAGACCATTAACAGAGACTGCCTATTACATGAATTCACTGCCAAAACGCATGGTTGACGACGAAATGAAAAATATAGTGAATACGTAAGTTGATTTCTTCTGATTTATGATTTTTCCTATAAAGTATTTAAATAAACGACGGTTTTTACTAATACCGACGTTATTATATAATATAACGACGGGAAGATATTACCGACGTTTTAATTTAACTACCACGTCAGTATTTTCTTAAAAACGTCGTTTTAATTTAACTACCACGTCGTTTGCGTTTTATTTAAGAACGTTTTAATTTTTTCTGCACAATTTTCGTCATACGACGTTTTTTACTCTTACCGACGTTATAACGTTACACAACGACGGTTAGGTTTTACCGCCGTTTTAAACAAAATATAACGTCTTGGTTTAAAAAACTCCGTCGTTTTGACTGATTTACCACGACAGTTACTATTTGTATTTAACACCCTTTGTTTTCTTGTAACAGGTCAATTAAAATGTTTAACATTCATATAAACAAAAATTCACGTAAACAGCAGGCCATTTGGAAAAATCTACACGGCACTCCTGAACAACCAACAAGTGTAGAGTGTGGCTATTACGTGATGCGATTCATGAGAGATATAATTCATGATCCAGACCTAAATTTCGAAAAGAAGGTAAAACGCAACATTTTAGATATACTTTCTTTATTTTACTACGTCATATTTTTGTTTAACCGTCGTTTGTATTCTTTTAACACGTCGGTTTTTTGGTTTATTTTGCAGTTTGACAAGAAAAAAGATAAACTTCAGTATACACAAAAGGATATTGACGAAGTTAGGCATGAATGGGCAGAATTCGTGAACAAGCAATTACCGAAGGATAATTGATGTAGATAAATATTTATGAACAATGTTTAATTTAGATTATTTAAAATGTATATAAATATTTTGTTGTAATCAAGAGAACAAAAATCAACAAAATTAAATTTTGTTTAAAAATTTGTTTAGTTCCCAAACACCGATGTCTGATTCTAATTTACACGTCTCATACGTGTACACAATGGTCGTATTGCAGTAAACGACGTGTAATAGTCAAAACAACGACGGTTTATAATTAATTCATCCTGTATAAATGAATTTGTACTCATATACTACGTCCGTTAGTATAACCTTATCGACGTCGTAATAATATACAAAGGCTGATATTTCTAAATATCCGCCTTTGTATAAAAAAAAAAAACGTCAGCTATATACAACAAAATGACGTGTAATAGAAATAACAACGACGGTATATAATTAATTCATCCTGCATAAAAGAATATGAATTCATATACTACGTCGGTTAGTATAACCTTATCGACGTTGTAATCTTATACAAAGGCGGATATTCTTAAATATTCGCCTTTATATATATAAACAACGTCAGTTATATACACTAAAATGACGTTTAATATTAGTAACAACGACGGTTTATAATTAATTCATCCTTTATAAATGAATTTGTATTCATATACTACGTCGGTTAGTATAACATTAACGACGTTGTAATATTATACAAAGGCGGATATTATTAAATATCCGCCTTTATATATTTAAACAACGTCCGTTATATACACTAAAATGACGGTTTATAATTAATTCATCCTGTGTATATTCTTAAATATAGTTTCAACGTCGGTTTTTTATGTTTAATGTCGTTGTAAAGGGATACAACGTCGGCTAAGTCATTTTTAATTTAATTGTTATTGACTTTTATATTTTATTTAAATCCATATTAAATTCATAACTATATCCAAAAATTATACTGAAAACTACCAAGCATTGGAATATTGTCTCTATCCTAAAGCTTTAAAAAATATAATTTTGGAAATATTTTTTTATTGTATTTAATTACTAATATTAATAATATATTCAAAACAAAATCCGAAAAATATACCGGCAAATTCTATGCACTGATTGAGACAATATCTTGCCCGTTAAGGCCTGAAAAATGTAATTTTAGTTTTCAAAGTTCAAATGATAACAAAATTCAAACAAATTTAGAGACAAAGCATTGTACTCCTTATACTTTACATAACATAACCCTAAGGTTTATGTGATCCATTGGTGCCCATAAATTCAAAATTATGAAATCCATATTTTAGCCTACTATTGTAGAAGGCAATGTTGTAAGGAATCCATAGCAATTTTCGGTTCATTTTTCTCGTACTTGTGTATTTTTTAAAAATTATTTTACAATTTAGGGTTTAGGGTTTAGGGTTTAGGGTTTTTTGAAACGACGCCGGTTTTCTCCCGCTGTTTTTGGTCAACTACATTAACAAAGACTAATTGAATTCGGTTGACGACGTCAGTTATAAAATAGCGACGTCTTTATTGTTTACAACGTCGTAAATGTATTATAACCGCCGTTGTAAGTAATTATTAGACGTCATTATAAGTGTTGACCGTCGTGGTTGAAAAACGCGGTACTTAAAATTTTTTGACCGCGACTTCAAATTTTCAGAATTTCCCTTTAACCCTCAAATAGTTCATTCTCTCTCTTCAACATAAATTTGTCTGAAAGTTTTCGTTCTCCAAGCTCTCTCTCAATATCCATGTAAGTACAACTCTAGTCCCTTTAATCCTAATTCTCTCAGCTCTGTCTCAAGCTTTTGTTATATTCTCTCAGCTCTCTCTCAAAGCATTGGGTACGTAGATTCTCCAAGATCTCTCTCAAAGCATTTGGTACGTAGATTTTTCAAGATCTCTCATTGGGTACGTAGATTCTCCAAGCTCTCTCTCAAAGCATTGGGTACGTAGATTCTCCAAGCTCTCTCTGAAGCAGTTGTTATATTCTCGCAGCTCTCTCTCAATATCCATGTAAGTACAACCCTAATCTCTTCTTAAATCCATAAATGTTTTCGTTGGTAGCTATATTAGGGTTTTGGTGTTTGCAATCTTGTAATAATTGCTCTCTGTTTGGGTTCTTTTATGTTTGTTTGGCCATGGGTTCTTGGAAAAGGAATGGGGATGGGAGATTTAAGCTGTTTTTTTTTTTAACTACGACGACGGTTGAAGGATCAAACCGTCGTCCAAATGTTTATTATACGTCGGTTGTTCATTTACTCCCGTCGTCTACGTTTTAAGCCGCAACTGGTAGCCTAAAGACGACTGTTTCTCCATTAAACGTCGTCTTTAGGCTACCAGAACACCGTTCAAATTTCTGGGTCTGGGTATCTTAATGACGACGGTGACTATAGATGCCGTCGTCGGAATGTATATTAAACGACGATTATTTTTATAAACCGTCGTCTTTTCCATGTTTTATATTTAATTTTCATTTTGTTCTCTGCTATTTGAATGAGGTAGTGTTTCATTGCTGGTCTTTCCACTTTAATATATATATATTTATATGAATTTGATAGAGTGTAAGATGGATAAGTCATGGATGCATGCGGATAGAAGATCGAAGGCATATGAGTTAGGGGTGGAAGGATTTTTGAATTTTGCGTTACAAAATCTTGGAAATACAACTGAGATTCGTTGTCCATGTGTTAAATGTGGGAATATTCGATTGTTTGGGGTTGGAATTATAAGGGAACACTTATACTTTAATGGAATTGACCAAAGCTATAAGATTTGGAGATGGCACGGAGAACCTTGGGAATGGACTACCAATGCTAGTAGAAATGTGGAAGAAGATGAGCAAAGTAGGTTTAGTTATGTTTCTGAAGAATTAGGGATGGATGATAATGATTTTGCCAATATTGGATCTGATCCTTATGAGTTTGCCAGTGTGATTGGGGATGGCGATGAACCCTTGTACCCTGGTTGCAGTAAGTACACGAAGTTGTCGGCTTTGGTGAAGTTATATAATTTGAAAGCAAAACATGGGATGAGTGATGTTTGCTTTACAGAATTATTGATACTTCAAGGAGAATTTCTTCCAGAAGGAAATACACTACCTTCCTCTATGTACGAGGCAAAAAAGACTTTGTCTGCTTTAGGGATGAGTTATGAGAAAATCCACGCATGTTCCAATGACTGCATTTTGTATCGGAAGGAGTATGAGAATGCAACTAATTGTCCTACTTGTGGTATCTCAAGGTGGAAGGAAACCAAGGATGGGTTCTTGAAAGAGGGTGTGGCAGCGAAGGTGGTGTGGTATTTTCCTCCAATTCCAAGGTTTAAAAGGATGTTTCAATCACATAAGACAGCTAAGAGTTTGACTTGGCATGCTGCAAGAAAATCAGTTGACGGTTATATGTCTCATCCAGCGGATTCCCCGTCTTGGAAACTTGTTGATGAAAAATGGCCCGACTTTGGTAATGAGCCAAGAAACTTGAGATTGGCTCTCTCATCTGATGGATTCAATCCCCACAGTTCTTTAAGTAGCAGATACAGTTGTTGGCCAGTTATGTTAGTTACATATAATCTCCCATCATGGCTATGCATGAAGCGGAAGTTCATGATGTTGACTATATTGATTTCCGGTCCTAAACAGCCCGGAAATGATATAGACGTCTACTTAGAGCCTTTGATTGATGATTTGAAATCTCTGTGGGATGGGATTAGAGGAGTGTATGATGCCCACATAGGAGAATACTTTACACTCAGAGCTGCATTACTGTGGACAATTAATGATTTTCCCGCTTATGGAAACTTATCTGGTTGTGTTGTTAAAGGATATAAAGCTTGTCCAATATGCGGCGATGATACACCTAGTCACAGGTTGAAAAATGGCCACAAAATTTGTTACATTGGGCATAGAAAGTGGTTACCAATCAATCATCCATATAGGAGGCAACGTGCAGCTTTTAATGGGAAACCTGAATATGGCATGCCCCCTGAGCCACTAACAGGAGAAGAAGTGCTGCATATGGTTGAAGATATTAATTACATATGGGGCTCGAAAATTGGGGGAAGTGTTGGTGAGAATGATGGTGATAGAGTTTGTTGGAAGAAGAAATCAAAATTCTTTGATCTCGAGTATTGGAAATACCTCCCTGTGAGGCATGCCTTAGATGTTATGCACATTGAGAAGAATGTTTGCGATAGTATCATTGGTACATTGCTAGAGATCCCTGGAAAAAATAAAGATGGGATTGCTGCTCGGTTAGACTTATTGAACATGGAGGTAAAAATTGATTTGCAACCCGAGTATGGAGAAAGACGTACTCGCTTGCCTCCAGGGCCTTGGAATTTGTCAAGAGCAGAGAAGAGAGCGGTTTGCAATTCTTTTTATGGTATGAAGGTTCCTGAAGGTTATTCTTCAAATATAAAAAATCTTGTATCTTTAAAAGATTCAAGACTTCTTGGCCTTAAATCTTATGATTGTCATACCTTGATGCAACAATTGCTCCCTGTGGCAATTCGTTCTGTTTTGGAGAAGCCTGCAAGGTATGCAATAACTCGATTGTGCTTCTTCTTCAATGCTTTATGTGCAAAGACGGTAGATGTTTCCAAGCTAGATAAGTTGGAAGAAGATGTAGTAGTTACTTTATGTTTGCTTGAGAAGTACTTTCCCCCTTCATTCTTTGATATCATGGTTCATCTAGTAGTACATCTTGTCAGAGAAGTTCGTCTATGTGGGCCAGTATATTTTAGATAGATGTATCCGTTTGAAAGATATATGAAAGTGCTAAAGGGGTATGTTCAGAATCGTACTCGTCCCGAAGGTTGCATTGCTGAGCGGTATATAGCTGAAGAAGCTGTAGAGTTTTGTACCGACCATTTATCTGATGTTAGTACAGTTGGAGTGCCTTCAAGCCAGAATATGGGAGTTTCAAAGCCATTATCAGGTTGCACAGTGGGCTTAGTTGATATGGACTTGTTGAACCAGGCACATCTATATGTCTTGGAGAATACGGAGGAAGTCCTACCTTATATCGAGTACGTATGAGTTTAATTTTTCATATATATGTAGCCATGTTAAATATTATTACTCCTTATATTTATCTTATATATGAGGGACCGTAATGCGTGTTTTTTTCGTGTCAATTATAGGGAACATATGATCCACATCAAGACCACTTATTCGAAATTTAGAAAGAGAACAAAGTGGCTACAAGATAAGCACAATAGCACTTTCATTCAATGGCTACGTGTTAAGGTATATATGTTATTGAATGACATATTCAATTTATTATTTTAATTTTCTTTCTTTCTATATATATGTTAGATTGAATTAATATATATGTTTAATTTGTAGGTTCAAAGTGAATTTAATGGGGAAGATTATAATGGCATATCAGAAAATTTGAGATGGTTAGCAGCTGGTCCAAGCATGGTAGTGCCATCATATAGGAGCTATCTTATTAATGGTGTCAAATTTAGCACCAAGGCACAGGATGATGTGCGAACTGTCCAAAATAGTGGAGTTTATTTACTTGCACATACTATGCAAGTTGCTAGTGCCAAGGATAAAAACCCTATTGTCTCCAATATGGGTTTTTATGGGGTTATTCAAGAAATTTGGGATCTTGACTACCAAAAGTTTAGAATCCCAGTCTTGAGGTGTGATTGGATAGATAACACTTCGGGCCTTGTAGTCGACGAACTTGGATTTACCCTTGTAGATCTGAGTAAAATTGGACATAGGAATGACCAATTTGTTATGGCTTCTCAAGTCAAACAAGTATTTTATGTTGACGACCCAATGCATCGTGGTTGGTCGGTAGTGTTGTCAATGCCTAATAGAGAATATAATGATGTTATTGGTGATGATGTGCTAGGTGATATTAGAATTGAGTGTGAGCCATTTTCTAGAGGGATACCAAATGTTGACACATTTGATGACCTAGTGGGTGAGTTTGGGAGTGAGAACATTAGAGATGGGTGTGAAGATATATGGATTGATTGATTGTTGTAATGTATGACATTAGTTATGCAGTTAATTGTATGACATTAATTCATAGCTCTATATATCATTTTAATTCCGATCACATTTTCATTCTGCAAGCTTTGTATGACATTAATTCATAGCTCTGTATATCATTATAATTCATTTCAACCGTCGTCTATTACAGTCGTCTATTATAGTCGAAAGGTCTCTTTTTTATGTGATTATGTACCAAATCGACGTCGGTTTTAGTTTTTTACTGACGTGTACTATATTAACCACGTCGTTTTTTTGTGTTCAAGCCGTCAAAATAATTTTCAACGTCTGTGGTGATATAAATGGTCGTGGTTATTGTTGTTTTTACGTCTGTTCAAGTAAATATATGCCATGTTATATGTTTAAGACGTCAGTTTTTCATTCAGTGAACGTAGTATTTATTAACCACGGCGGTTTCTAAGTTTTATACGTCGGTTTTGTTTTATTTCGAGACGTAGGTAAAACCATTTACGTCGGTTTTATAGTTGTTTTTGACATTTAAAATTATTTAAACGTCTGTGTTTTAATAAAACCGTCGTCTATTATAGTCGAAAGGTCTCTTTTTTATGCGTTTATGTACCAAATCGACGTCGGTTTTAGTTCTTTTGTGACGTGTACTATATTAACCACGTCGTTTTTTTTTGTGTTCAAGCCGTCAAAATAATTTTCAACGTCTGTGGTGATATAAATCGTCGTGGTTATTGTTATTTTTACGTCTGTTCAATTAAATATATGCCATGTTATATCGTTAAGACGTCAGTTTATTCAATCAGTGAACGTAGTATTTATTAACCACGGCGGTTTCTAAGTTTGACACGTCGGTTTTGTTTAATTTAGAGACGTTGATAAAACTATTTACGTCGGATTTATAGTTGCTTTTGACATTTAAAATTATTTAAACGTCTGTGTTTTAATACAACCGTCGTCTATTATAGTCGAAACTTCTCTTTTTTATGCGTTTATGTACCAAATCGACGTCGGTTTTAGTTCTTTTGTGACGTGTACTATATTAACCACGTCGTTTTTTTTGTGTTCAAGCCGTCAAAATCATTTTCAACGTCTGTGGTGATATAAAGGGTCGTGGTTATTTATGTTTTTACGTCTGTTCAAGTAAATATATGCCATGTTATATGTTTAAGACGTCAGTTTTTTCATTTAGTGAACGTAGTATTTATTAACCACGGCGGTTTGTAAATTTGACACGTCGGTTTTATTTAATTTAGAGACGTTGATAAAACTATTTACGTCAGTTTTATAGTTGTTTTTGACATTTAAAATTATTTAAACGTCTGTGTTTTAATACAACCGTCGTCTATTATAGTCGAAAGGTCTCTTTTTTATGCGTTTAAGTACCAAATCGACGTCGGTTTTAGTTCTTTTGTGACGTGTTCTATATTAACCACGTCGTTTTTTTTGTGTTCAAGCCGTCAAAATCATTTTTAACGTCTGTGGTGATATAAATGGTCGTGGTTATTGTTGTTTTTACGTCTGTTTATGTAAATATACGCCATGTTATATGTTTAAGACGTCAGTTTTTTCATTTAGTGAACGTAGTATTTACTAACCAAGACGTTTTCTAAGTTTTACACGTCGGTTTTTGTGTATTTAGAGACGTCGATAAACATATTTACGTCGGTTTTGTAGTTGTTTTTGACATTTAACATTATTTCAACGTCAGTGTTTTACTAAAACCGTCGTCTATTATAGTCGAAAGGTTTCTTTTTTAGGTTTTATGTATGAAATCTACGTCGGTTTTAGTATTTTACTGACGTGTACTATATTAACTACGTCGGTTATTTTCCGTCGTTATTTCATGTATGAAAAGACGGCGGTCGATTTCTCGTCGGTTGTAAACCATGATACACGACGGTGGATTACCGTCGTCTATTTCGTTTTTTGTAGTAGTGGTTCTACTCTGCAACTTGTTGTGTAGATTATTAAAACAATGATTTATCAATATAAATCTTAACTCTAAGGATTAATTGCTAGTTTGTGATTTAGATGGAATGGTTTGCTGAAATTGGATGGCTAGTTTGTGATTTCAGGGTCACTGAAAAAGCAAGAAAAGAAGAAGAAGGGAGGTGGTGTTAATGAGAAGGCACGAAGAAGAGAAGAAGAAGAAGTGCCTTGTGTCAATAAGCCATCAAAACTTAATTAAATGAAGAGAGAGGAAATACAAAAGTCAATTAAAATTTATTTTCAATAATTGCTTATTTAAAGAATAAAATAATTAATTTGTTTAATCACATCCATTGATAGTGGGCTAATCCAAGGGTTTAAAACTTGTGTCAAAATTTGTGTCAAAAATATGGTGCCACGGATCCGCCCCCATATATATATACAGAGAGCTTCCATTGAGGGATCCCTCAAATAAGCTTATTTGAGGGACACCCCTTGTAGGCCCCACTCCGGATTGTATTTCACTAATCCAAACCGTCTATTTTGTAGATACTCATTCAAAGATCATCTCTATAAAAAATCATTTGAATCCGACATCATTTGACCACTCAATTGTGTTATTGAAATTTGAGTACTTTCTTGATGCACCGTTGTTCATTGATTTTGTAGGACACAATTGGATATCGAAACGGTTTCCAATTTGTCTAATTTTTTGTAAGGATGATCTATGAATAAAGACCTAAAAAATAGATGGTTTGGATCATTGAGAAAAAAATTGTAGGGCACCCTAAAGGGCGTCCTTCAAATAACATTATTTGAGGGATCCCTCAATAGAAGGGGACTGTATATGTATATATATATATATACATTTTCAGTATAATATATTTAAAGCGTATAGCCTCGCGGGTATACTATGTTGTGTTTTAATTTTTTTTTAAAATTAATCGTATAGCCCCGCGGCTATACTCGAAAAAAAATACCACTTTTGGAGGTTTTTAAAACAAATGAAAATCAATATACCACTTTTGGATGCTATAAAATAAATTCCGTCATATTAAATTTTTTTAAGGATTAATGCACTGTCAAAAGTAGGGGTGGGCATGGTTCGGTTTGGACTGGTTTTTGCCTCAAATTAGAACCGATTTGTACTATTCATTTGGTTTGGTTCGGTTCGGTTTTAGTAAAAAAATTTCAAAAATTGTTTGGTTTGGTTTGGTTTCGTTCCGGTTCAGTTTTGAACCGGTTTATAAAAATTATTTTTTAATACAATTTTCAACTGAAATTTTATTTTTTTACTTGAAAATTAACAAATTATTCAATTTCATATAAAAATAAATATTAAAGCTAGAAAAGAGAGATATTTTGAAATTGAACTTGGATAAATATTAGTTATGAGATTAAAAATATAGTATTGAATATAAATAAGTATTGAAATTATATATTTTTTAATTTGACCGGTTTGAAGACATAGAACCGGAACCGGCCCGGTTCGGTTTTTGATCGGTTGTTGACTTTTTGGTCAACTCGGTTTTTTTTCGATTTGGTTCGATGCGGTTCGGTTTGGATTTCCGGTTCGCCGGTTTGAATGCCCACCCCTAATCAAAAGAAAGCACAATGTTGATAAGACCGCATTTTTAATTGAAAATGTAAGTGCAATTCTTCAAACTAATACTCCACTCAAGCCTAAAGATCCAGGTTGTCCCACAATTTCATGTATTATTGGGAATTTTAGCATTGAGCAAGCTTTATTGGATTTGGGTGCTAGTGTTAATTTGTTGCCTTACTCAGTTTATAAGTAATTGGGTCCTTGCGAATTAAAACCCACCTCAGTCACATTGCAATTGACTGACCAAAAAGAATAAACTATTTCAATGTAGCTGTACAGAGTTACCAAAAATTATTACAGTCCTGCAAATGCAATGCACCAAAATAAGAACAGGGAAACCAAAAAGAAAAGGATGGAAACAAGACAATAGTATAGATTTTGATTCGCAGACCTCTGCGTGAATCAACTGGTGCCAATTTCAATCTCCATATTTCAAGAGAAAAGTAATTGACACATAAATGCCTTCATCAAGATACGACTTTTTTTAAGCCTTGAAACCTTCATCAATCTATTAATCTGGACTTATCTATCCAAAACTTATAGAAGCATAAGAAAACAAGACCCAGCGTTAACTAGATCGCAGAACATAAATCCACGTAGACCAAAAGTCTCTATAGGTGATTATGGTTACTGTGCAATTAACTAAAGAGTAAAGCACAGCCTTTCAGGTTTCTCCTTACTCAACACATCGAAAACAACATATGACATATCTTCTATTACAACTATTAATATCTTTGAATGTATTTCTACTCGATCCTTATTCTTCGCCACGACATTTAACTCATTGTCATATATATTACTAAACTTTTCCATTTTACCAAGTCGTCATTCAATTCAAACCTTGGTCATTCATGCCTAGTTGTTTAGCAAGTCTTTAAATGAAAATAAAGTATACTAACCCCATAAGAGGAAAACAAAATCATGGGATAAAAACCATTTCAAGCATAAGAATATAATAGACCATGTACTGCAAATTGCAATCATTTGTGATAAAAACAATACACGATGTAGACATCAAAACGATAGGATACATGATGTTTACGGCAAACGACATAAAAGAGCACTCCTTTCTCTTTTGCTTTAACTCTAGAGTACGATTAACTATGCCTTCTCTACTGGTTTCAAAGAGTGAATCTTGACAGAAAAAGAACCATTATAAGGGTTGTAAGTAAAACCAGAATTCCTATCGCGTTTCGGGCACTCAAAAGGCAAGTGTTCACCTCGCTTCTCACAAATTGAACAATACTTGATACGTGCACGTCCTAGGCTTATGCCACAATTAGCACAACGTGAGTCTCTAAAGAGGCAGCCACATACGAGACATGTAACCACACAACTCTCGCCAACAATTGCGTTCTCTGGGACTTCATACATGTAAGAGCATAGTTGCGTATAGTGGTCACCCACCTTTAAACAATACTTACATTCACCTGTGTGCAATTTGTAGATCCATTGTTAAATACATTGAAAGCAAAATAGAAATAATCATTTTTTTTAAGACAATGAATGAATGAAGATGATAAAACCTAAACATCAGTATTAGGAGCACAGCGCATAGAATAACTACAAATACGTAGATATTATGTCAAAAGGGAGAAAAAAAAAAAAGAAAAAAGAAATGTAAATAGAGAAGCTGCAGTCGCAATTTTTTTGTTCCTAGCTAAAATCAAAAGCTTACCAATAAGATTATGAGGGAGGAGGGGGGAGGCTATCGCTTACCAATAATATAGTTAGACTATTGCTTCTATTTGTAAAAAAAAAATTATTCCAAAAGCATACCAATTTCTTCATCCTCTGATTCTTCATCATCCTCTGATTCTGATTCTTCATCATCCTCTGATTTTTCAGGCTTGCTCCCTGTTCTCATGCAATTATACATTGTTAAATACAAAAGCAAAAAAAGAGAACATCCTCGAATTTCACCAACAAAAATAAAATAAAAACAACATGCCAACAACTTCAATTACCTCCCATAAAATAAAAGAGAAACGCATATATAACACAATTTGGTTTGTTTGTTGAGAAATACACTCGATTAACCAAATGGAGCAAGGAACTCATAAATAATTTTACTCTAAAAGTATTCCCAAATCAAATAGAACAACCCCTTCAGTACCGGTTGTGTTCAGTTGTTGCATCTTCCTAACCATGTACATCTGCGCTACTTGATACTGCAGTTCAAACATGTGGTTCAACAACTACTCCATGGTTATTTTGGAAGTGAAAAGTAATATTGTAACAACTAATGGCTAAGAATTTTAGTAGAATACATATATATATATATATATATATATATATATATATATATATATATATATATATATATATATGGGGGCGGATCCGTGGCACTACGTTTTTAACACAAGTTTTGACACAAATTTTGAACCAGTAGATTTAAACACTGTTAATGGCTGAGATTAAATCTCACAACTAATTTATTATTATCTTTCTAATAATACTTTTATTCAACATTGTTTATTATTATTATAACATAATAATTACCAATCGCACGCTATCCATAACTCTCCAACTTTCTTTGCCTTTCTACCTGTTGCTCGTTAGGGTGAACACTCAGCACACAACAATGGCATCCAGTCTATTTAGAACCCTAATCAGATCGTCCAAATTGAGATCAGCCGGCACCATAAATTTCATCCTGATAAGGAGTCAAATCAGTAACCACACCGCCAAATAGATGCATGATTGCTTTGAAAGGCGTATTAATTGGAGCCATGGTTGCGGGTTTCTTTCTGCGAGTCTCTCTGGTCTCTCCATCCCTCTTTCTCCAACATTATATTTTGCAGGTTTCTTTGCCAAAATTTCTAGATTTTAATATCATGAAGAATGTCGAGTTAACCAAAAAAAAAAAAAAGGAGCCATGGTTGCTGATTCACTCACTCAATTAGTTGCTAACTTATTACATATTGAAATAAAATTAAGATTACTGATAAAGCGGAAAAGCAATTGATTGAGATTCATTGTGATCATCCCTGATGAAATTTCAAGAAACTAAGAGCATGATTACCCTGCCCTCCCATGGAAGTCCCCCAATTTCGTTTTGGTTTTGAGTGGAGAGAAGTGCTTTCTGATCCTAACAATTGATGGAGAATTGAGCACAAAACTCAACTCACCCTCCCCTAATGATCTTGTTGTTGATGGACTTTGTGACCAACACAATAATGGATGAATCACACACACTACACACTTGAGACAACAACCAAGCACAAAGTGACACAAGCATTTATAGAGGTTCAGCAAATGCCTACATCCTCTTGGTGATCCCCTTGACAAATTCACTTCATGAAAGAATAAGTTACAACTTTGGTTTACAAAGAAACCCCCTTAGAACTCTATTCTCTCCCCAAGCTCTCTTTTCTCTCACACCCCTTGCTCAACACTTTGATACACTTGTGAACACTCTCACAACCCTTGGTGTTTCCCCCCTTTGGTGTCTAGACTCTCATGACTACAATATGATCGGTTCATAATTGTATATCATTTTATACCCTTCTAGCTTATGATTTGGTTATGTTTTTGAGTTAAACTTGTGCTTTTAATCTTTTTTTGTGTTTATCTTTTAGTTCATTGAGCTTTGGGTAACAATGGTGGCTTTGGATAGGAAAAGATGCAATCCATGCATGTTAAGGGCTGATTGGGATAAGAGCAAGAGCTTAAAGACAAACCCAAATTTGGGCCACATTCCTTGTCAGTCCAGTTTCGTAAGTCACCTTGCAGGTCTCATTTCAGCAATCTGCACAACTCGGATGAGGAGACATTGTTCATAGAAGTTGTTCCAATCGGTGTCTAGTATAACATATCCAAATTTCAGCCCAATTGAACATATCTAGAGTCCTCAGCCTGTCCAACACTGAACCCTGCTCAGGAGGATTCGTTTTTCCAGCAACACATGTGCAACAGCAAAAGAACTTTATTAGCCAGCAACAAAGACTAGCAGCACATGGGTTGGCAGCAAATAAAGAGCTAGACCTCCATGCTAAAAGAAGAAACCAGCAAACTCATGTGAAGAAAGCTTGAGGTGCAACAAAAGAAGTATGGGATGGAATTGATTCCAACCACACTAACATAGACAAGATGAAGTGTGAGTTATGGATTATATTAAAAGAGGAATGGTGGTGTTGGAATTCATCATGATGTTCCTCCCTCTTAGCCCTATAAATAGAGAAGTCTTCAAGCTTCAAAACACACCCCAAGGGGGGAGCTCTCAAACACTTCTCTAGAGCTCCCCTCCCTTCTCTCGCTCAAATTCTCTTAGTTTCCTTTCAAGTTGTCAATTGTTGTAACAAAATGATTTTACTAAATTTTCCTTCAAGTTTTCAAGTTCTACTTTAATTTTATTTGTAATGTACATTCTTCCTTAAGTATTCAAGTTTAATTAGTTTCCAAGTTTCAATTATGGTTTTTGTTCTTATTCATTATGCTTGTAAGTTAATATGCTAGTTTGAATGATTGATCACCATTTAGGCTTGCATGTTAGCTATCTTGGTTTGAATTAAGAGTAGACACCATGCTTTAATTCGAATTGAACTATGAATAGGAAGAGTATGTATGGACATTCGACAACAGGGATTAGATACATGCTTGGTTGTTTAAATTGTTCTTCTATGCTTAATGGGTTCCTAATGCTTAATTTTAGGTTAGACAACAAATGATCAAATTAGGGAATTAGGAAACACAAGGTTAGGACCAAACACCATGGCTTAATCATACTTTAGCTAGAATCAATCCGTTAATCTAATTGAACTTGGGAACTTATTTGCTTGAGTTATTTCCTTTTTTCTTGTTTTATTTATTTTCTTTTTCATTTCTGTTTTCTGTAGGGGAAATGAATTGGATCATTCAATCACCAATCCTCGTGGGATCGACCTCGCACTTACATATGCTATACTACCAAACGGCTCGTGCACTTGCGAGTATCACAAGTTGAGGATGTAGCTGAATCCATGTTGGTGCAGCTGAATCGACGCAACACAACACTTCCTCCCTTGATGGTTAAAACACCCTTGATGGCATTACAATTACCCTCACCCTTTGTGAACTTAATCACCCCTTGGAGAATAAAGACCAACCCTTGATGAACTTAACCACACCTTGGTGAGATAACCTCCATTGGAACACAATAGCTCTCAGCTACTTGACCACCTGAGATTAACCACACCCCTTGAGGAATAAGAGCACTCCCTTGGTGAACTAGGTCACCCCCTTTGGTGAACCCAACCACCCCTTGGGCAACTAAGCCACTACTTGTCTGTCATGCTTCCTCTTCCCTTTAATAGACAAGCTTTTGGACCTTGGAGAAGGCTCCTTCTTCCTTCCCACGTTCTGCCCTTGGATACTAGACATGGACCACAACTTGGGCAGACAAAAGGCTATGCAATTATGGCTACAACTCAGCCACCCTACGAACATCATTATAGGGTAGGTACTCCTTGAAACAAGCCAACATATTTCCTTAATTTGCTCTCCCACTTTCCAGCAACTTGCCAACCTACTTCTGACTTAGAAGTGACCCCTAGGTTCGTTGCAATTCGGTGGAAAGCGATAGCACATGAGAAAGGACTTAAAACCACATGGGAAACCAGACAGCACAGCAGACTGGCGACCGGTCGCTGAAGACTCTGCCTAAAATCGACTGGTCGCTAGCCACTTGACGACCGATCGCCGAAGACTCTGCCTAAAAGCGATCGGTCGCTCCAATCCTGGCGACTGGTCGCCTGTTGCGTTTTCTCCAGCTCGGAGTCCAAGGCGGTGGAAGTTGTTAGGGTGGTGGAGTTAGAAAGGTTGCAGGCAAAGCGCTTCCTGATGGTGGCGCTATACTTTATAGATATTAATTTGTAGTTTCGACATCTCCAAAGCAAATATTGAAGAGAGAGAAATTTCACAGTAAATCAATTTGAGAGTTCAATTTTTTCTTCTTCTGTTTTTGTGGGAATGCTTGCCTTTCGTCTACCTCGTTCTCTAAATTTCTACTAAATTCTGTTACTGCACACATTATTTGTTGTAGAGAATTGCATACTGAGTTGGAGTGTTCTTGGTAATTATTGCTTCACATTTCAAACAATACTTTACATGAAGAATACCACCTCGCTTACTACTATACGCATACATCTTTGTTTGAAATTGTTGTTCTAGTTTGGCAAAGAGTTTGCAAAATCACCATCTTGCATTTTTGTTACAACAAGTAAGAAATAATCTTAGCCTCTCACATTCTTTCAGTTAGTAAAATACGGAAAGGGAAAATATGAATAAAATACATCGTGTTTTATTCGGCAATATTTTGGCAAATTACAACTAATAAGTTCGGCCACTATATAATATTTTAATATGATTTATTTAATTTTTTAATATATATTATTTTTATTCAATAATATGCAAAAATTATGTGTATAATACCTGAATTTTGTGTGTACAATGGAAAATTTTGTATAAAAAAAAGTGTATTGAACATAAAAAAATACGTACATACGTGTACAACACGAGTATTAAACGTGAACGTGCTAAATTCTTTGTACGAGTAATAGCTCTGGAAAAGTAAAAACTCAAAGAGGGACAATGGAGACTCGAATTAATGGCCTAATAGTATAATAAAAAAAGGCTCTAAACTACCCTTATCAATAAACAAAAATCGTAGAAAAAACAATTTTTTTAAAAAAAAGAGATCAAAGTGTCTTATGTAAAGAGTATAGTCGCTCGACTATACTCTTTTAAAAAAATATCTCGAGTCTGGCCGAGCGGCTATACTAGGGTCCTATCACTGCACAATACTTTTTAAATATAATATATTTAAAGAGTATAACCTCTCGGCTATTTATTTTTAATATAATATATTTAAAGCATATCGCCGTGAGGCTATACTATGCTGCCTAGCCGCTAGGCGTGTCCTTTTTATGTTTTTTTTATATATAATAAATAGTATTGCCGAGTGGCTATACTTTGTAAATATAATATATTTAAAGACTAGTCGAGTGGCTATATTGGTTGCCCTTTTTTTTAATCGTTTTTTAATAAATAATATAGCCGCAGGGCTATACTCTTTAAATATATATACCAGGAACCCTTCTTTTTAAATAATTTTTTTTTTCCTGATTTTCAGTTTATCAATAAGAGTAGTTTAGAGTATTATCCATCACTATTAGGCCATTACTAGAGTCTCTAGCATCCCCCTTTGATTTTTACTTTTCCAGAGTTATTACCCATATAAAGAATTTAACATTTTCCGTTTAATACTCGTCTTATACACATAAGCACGTATCTTTAAAAAAATTATATATAAAAAAAAAAGGGGAAGTTAGAATAGCCGCGCGGCTATATATATATATATATGTATATATATATATATATATATGTATAATACAATCCGTTTTGAATGAGTATCTACAAAATAGACGGTTTGGAATAGTAAAATACAATCCGGAGTGGGGCCTACAAGGGGTGTCCCTCAAATAAGCTTATTTGAGGGATCCCTCAATGAAAGCTCTCTGTATATATATATATATATATATATATATATTTTTTTTTTTTTTTTGGTTTTTGGAAAAGATGCCTTTATTAGAACACCATAAGAGTATTCAGCGGAGAGGATGAAAACATCTGATACCAAACGTGAAAACTAGGAACAAGAGCTTGATCTTAAAAAGAATTGCGGCTTGAAACAATCACAAAGAAACAAAAAAAGAGAAAAGAAGATTACTGCCTAAAACAATGCATAAGTGGAATCCAGTGATGGAGCAACAGTGGCCTCGTTAAAACCTTGCCTTTAAAAATCCCCAAATGGAGGAAAATCTAATCAAGGAAAAATAGTACCACTGTAAAGCTTGCTCATCAAACAATAACCAAACAAGCAAAACTTTTGGGCCAGTGGACAAAACAAAAATAAATGCTACAAAAATCGACCCAACAAAGCCCAATCCATGAATGAGTTGCAAGACCAACTACATCGATTTAGAACATTCGAAACCAAACATGAAAACTAGGAACAAGAGCATGATCTTAAAAAGAATCGTGGCCTGAAACAATCACAAAGAAACAAAAAAAGAAAAAAGAAGATTACTGCCTAAAACAATGCATCAGTGGAATCCAGTGATGGAGCAACAGTGGCCTCGTTAAAACCTTGCCTTTAAAAACCCCCAAATGGAGGAAAATCTAATCAAGGAAAAATAGTACGACTGTAAAGCTTGCTCATCAAACAATAACCAAACAAGCAAAACTTTTGGGCCAGTGGACAAAACAAAAATAAATGTTACAAAAATCGACCCAACAAAGCCCAATCCATGAATGAGTTGGAAGACCAACTACATCGATTTAGAACATCCGAAACCAAACATGAAAAATAGGAACAAGAGCGTGATCTTAAAAAGAATCGCGGCCTGAAAACAATCACAAAGAAACAAAAAAAGAAAAAAGAAGATTACTGCCTAAAACAATGCATCAGTGGAATCCAGTGATGGAGCAACAGTGGCCTCGTTAAAACCTTGCCTTTAAAAACCCCCAAATGGAGGAAAATCTAATCAAGGAAAAATAGTACCACTGTAAAGCTTGCTCATCAAACAATAACCAAACAAGCAAAACTTTTGGGCCAGTGGACAAAACAAAAATAAATGCTACAAAAATCGACCCAACAAAGTCCAATCCATGAATGATTTGCAAGACGAACTACATCGATTTAGAACACCAACTACAACGATGCAACCAACCGGAATTGCTTCACAACCAAAATATCTTGTAACTGTTAAAGTGGCCACAATTGACGGCACCTAATCACAACGGATCAAAACTCAAGCAACTTCGAAAGCGTGCGATGACCCGAACACGACTTCTGAAATGGCAACAGGCCCTCTAAGGATTAACCGCGCTAAGATGGTGCATATCAGGCCAACACTGACTTTCACTCTGTGTCGCTATGTCTAGAACTAGCATAAAAGCCTTTCATCTAGTTCTCGTGGAAATATGAAGCGCAATTCGATTTCTCTTGGATGAATAATGAAACTTGGCGAATGTCCACTAAGAGAAGAGAGAGAGAGAGAGAGAGAGAGAGAGAGAGAGAGAGAGCGGCTTGGCGGTGGTGGTGGCGGGGGAGGAGCGGTTGTTGCAGTTTACGCAGCTATACACTATGGTGTTTATTTTTATTTTATTTTTAAAATTAATAGTATAGTGGAGCAGCTATAGTCGTAAAATGAGTTTTTTTTTAATAAATAGTCTAGCCGCACGGCTATACTTGCAAATATAATATATTTAAAGAGTATAGCGGCGCGGCTAAACTGGCTTCCCTTTTTTCATAAAGTTTTTTTAATAAATAGTATTGCCGCACGACTATACTCTTTAAATGTATACGGGGACCCTTTTTGTTTTAATATTTTTCCCCCGATTTTTATCAATAAGAGTAGTTTAGAGCATTATCCATTAATATTAGGCCATTACCCGAGTCTCTATTTAGGTACAATTAAAAAAAAAGGATGGTAATTAGATGATAAATAAATAATTTGTGTAAGGCACATAGGAATATTTGTGTGTGCATTACTTACCCAAAAAATATATATTTGTGTGTGCATTAATCTATAGACACTAACATTTATATATATATATATATTTGTGTGTGCATTAATATATTGTATGTGCCAAATATTTTGAAATTTAAAATAATTAATGTGTCAGTAGTCAAATTTGCAATAAATTCCAAATTTAGGAGGAAAGAAATCAACACAAAAAATTGAGGAAACCAACATTTAAATCATTAAGCTCTTAAGTTTTATTTTTGTGTAAAAAGACAAAAAAGGTCATCCAACTTAATACTTAACCCTAGTACATCTATACACATTCATATTAAGTTTTAGAAAAACACAAACTCCTCTACACCCTATTTTTCTCATTATTAAGAACTGACTTTACATGCATTTAAATTAAAAGATTAGATATTAAGCAATTCCATTTTCTGGAAAACCAACTGCAAATGACAATCTTGAAATTTTGGAGGTTTTTAAACAAATGAAAATCAATATACCCCTTTGGATGTTATAAAACATCCAAAAGTCTCTAGGTGATTATGGTTACTGTGCAATTAACTAAAGAGTAAAGCACAGCCTTTCAGGTTTCTCCTTACTCAACACATCTAAAACAACATATGACATATCTTCTATTACAACTATTAATATCTTCGAATGTATTTCTACTCGATCCTTATTCTTCGCCACGACATTTAACTCATTATTGTCATATATATTACTAAACTTTTCCATTTTACCGTTGTTATTCTACCAAGTCGTCATTCAATTCAAACCTTGGTCATTCATGCCTAGTTGTTTAGCAAGTCTAGTCTTGGGATAAAAACCATTTCAAGCATAAGAATATAATAGACCATGTACTGCAAATTGCAATCATTTGTGATAAAAACAATACACGATGTAGACATCAAAACGATAGGATACATGATGTTTATGGCAAACGACATAAAAGAGCACTCCTTTCTCTTTTGCTTTAACTCTAGAGTACAATTAACTATGCCTTCTCTATTGGTTTCAAAGGGTGAATCTTGACAGAAAAAGAACCATTATAAGGGTTGTAAGTAAAACCAGAATTCCTATCGCGTTTCGGGCACTCAAAAGGCAAGTGTTCACCTCGCTTCTCACAGATTGAACAATACTTGATACGTGCACGTCCTAGGCTTATGCCACAATTAGCACAACGTGAGTCTCTAAAGAGGCAGCCACATACGAGACATGTAACCACACAACTCTCGCCAACAATTGCGTTCTCTGGGACTTCATACATGTAAGAGCATAGTTGCGTATAGTGGTCACCCACCTTTAAACAATACTTACACTCACCTGTGTGCAATTTGTAGATCCATTGTTAAATACATTGAAAAAGCAATAGAAATAATCATTTTTTTTAAGACAATGAATGAATGAAGATGATAAAACCTAAAAATCAGTACTAGGAGGCACAGTGCATAGAATAACGACAAATACGTATAAATTATGTCATAAGGGAGAAAAAAATGAAAAAAAAATGTAAATTTAAAATAGAGAAGCTGCAGTCGCATCTTTTTTGTCCCTAAAGTCAAAAGCTTATCAATAAGATTATGAGGGAGGAGGGGGGAGGCTATCGCTTACCAATAATATAGTTAGACTATCGCTTCTATTTATAAATAAAAAAAATATTCCAAAAGCATACCAATTTCTTCATCCTCTGATTCTTCATCATCCTCTGATTCGGATTCTGATTCTTCATCATCCTCTGATTCTTCAGGCTGTGATTTTTCAGGCTTGCTCCCTGTTCCCATGCAATTATACATTGTTAAATACAAAAGCGAAAAAAGAGAACATCCTCGAATTTCACCAACAAAAATAAAATAAAAACAACATGCCAACAACTTCAATTACCTCCCATAAAATAAAAGAGAAACGCATAACACAATTTTGTTTGTTTGTTGAGAAATACACTCGATTAACCAAATGGAGCAAGGAACTCATAAATCATTTTACTCTAAAAGTATTCCCAAATCAAATAGAACAACATGACTGAGTGGAGGCAAGGGTTCTGCCCCTGCTAATTTTTCATACACAAAAGTTGTGGCATAAAATTTAGAACCCAATAAAAGAAAAAGGAAAAGCATACATACCGATTGTTGGCGTATTGAGGGAGATCATAGCTGGCGAGAAAAGGTCCTTTCCGCCGCCGTCCTTATCGATCACCTCCGACTGGGAATCCAGTTTCAGGGCCTCCATACATGAGACGTTGTCCATGGTTGTGTTGTGTAGAGCTTGGGGTTTGGGTTTAGGGTTGTCAGAGAAAAAACAAAGAGCTTGGCTTTAGGGTGAATTGTGGGAGAATGAAAGAAGGCGATTCTTACTTATTTCTTGTACAGGCGTGGGTTGAACCGACCATATAAGTTTTGAATAATAAGTTTTGAATAATAAATTATCAATAAAAACTAATGAACCCGAATGCACGCATCTTTAATAAGCATGGCATTAATTTCTAGTTTTGATTTTCCGATTTGGTTTAGGGGATTTTCGTTTTCTCAGCTAGAGTAGGAATATTGTTTGGTGATTTTGAGTCCCAAATAAAGGAAGTTAATTAATGTAGTTTTTCCTTTGTTTTACGTTTCCTTTTCCCTTTCTTTAGTTTGCGCTAATACTTCATTGAGTTTGAGCCCCACTTCCGAAATTTGTGACTCTTTTTCTTTCTTTCTTGTATTCAGTCCATCTAGGGCCACATATTAGATATTGCAAGAGATTTTTTTTCCTGATTGAATAATAAATTATCATTAAAAACTAATAGACCCTAATGCAGGTATCGGTGACGTCTTTAATAAGCAGGGCATTAATTTCTAGTTTTGATTTTCTGATTTCGTTTTTTAGTTTTGTCAACTAGATCCTCCAAAGTACGTAGCTTTTCAGTAATCTTTTGTTGTTTTTATTAACAAATAGGTAAGATTCTATTGATTTCTTCAGGTTCAAGCATGGAAAGTTTTAGTTCAGAGAGTAAGATTCGTTTACTTCCTAAAAGAATATCTCTCCTCTATAAAAGAATGGATGCCCCTCTTAAATGTTTGAACTTTTTCAAACTCATCTTTATTTTTCAATAACAAATTGGTGATTGCAGCCGAGTTGAACTTTTGTTTTGCATTATGGCTGAGGCATGCTTGGAGAAAACCATGGTTGAGGCATGCTTGGAGAAAACCAACGAAGAGTTCAAGGTTTGTGACTTTACCACTATTTTTTTTTTTTCTATCTTACGTATTTTTTTATAGTGAAATTAATCATACGTACTTACTTACGCATCCGTATCTCTTGAACCCAAATTCTATAAGCCCTCCTTGTCCCCTACCTATACTTTTTTCATCTATCCATCTAGTTAACCAACTAATAACTCTGTTAACTCATATAAGAAAATTAATCAAATATATTATTTCCTATCGCTTTCCCAGCCCATCAATTTAGTCGTCGAGCAAATCTTGGACCTCCTCATCAATCGAATTTTGTCTGTATATCCATTGAAGCTGAATTTTTCTTTCAAAACTTGGACGTATTGGGGTTAAACATTGAACCATGTCTTGTTCGAGTTTGTGGTCTCTTATTAGTGAGTTTTAAAAAAAAAAAAAAAATTTAAATAAGATTCCTCAATAGAATAAGTTCTGAATCCAAATTTATCGTAATCAATAGCAGGAGAATTCAATCTAAGTTTAGCAGATAAATCTTTTGAACACAAAAACACCAAATTTGTACTTTCCTTTGGTTTATTCATCTGTTTTATGTTTCTTCGATCCTATCAGTTTATTAATTTGTTTTTTTATATGTTTCTGTTTCTTCATCTGTACTCTCCTTTGGTTGTTGTTCTAATTGTTGTATCTGCTTTCTTATCTTTTTTTACCCAATACATTTCAAAATTTTACCAAGAAGAGGGATGGGGCACAACAAACATTGGTTTTATCGCTAATGAAGGTTGTGAAGCAGTATATGTTGCTGTCGATTCGAGGACTACATGTAGTGAGCAGAAAGGATTTATAACAAGAGATGAATCATACAAATTCTTACATATTGAGAGTTGCAATGTTTTTGCAACTAGGGCGGGAGATGTCCAGTATTCTAGCAAAATGTTAACGCATGTGGAGAAATACTTTCGCAATCGTGAGGAAATAGTTAATGGCATCCATGATGCAGCAAAAGAAGCCAAGGAGTATATTAAACGTTGGGAAAGAGAATGTACACGGGAAATATTTAAAGCGTCTTCTATTTTGGCTGGATGGGGTGCGGATAACGCTCCTTATGTATATCAAGTTAACCGTTACGGAGACGAGGCAGAATCCAAATCCATATCCGAGCTTAGCGATGGATTTGTGAGTGGAAGCGGTGGTTCACTCGTTTGGGAATACTTGAACCGTTGCAATATGAAAGTCCAGTGTTCTAATGAATTGTTACAAAATGTGACAAGGGCTTTATTATATGCGACCCTTTTTGATGAATGTAGCGGTGGATATGTGCGCGTGTTTGATGTACAAAAAACAGACGTTGAAAAGGTATATGACCGACCGGTTCTGAGAGCGCTTGTTGATCATTACGATTACTTAGCTAGTGATCTTTCCAAGTCATTGTTCTTTATCTTTGACAATCGTCATTACAAGTATACACATGACATTAATGTGAAAGTGAAGAAAACATTCGGAAGACAGTATAAAGGAGAGAAATATATAGGAGATGTTGTCGTACATAAAGGAACAAGATTCGTTGTACGACTCGTACATTTTGAGAACCCAATTGAAGAACTATATAAGAAGCTGAGAAGAAAAGATAGTCAACTGAAGAGAAAATATAGTCAACATATTGTGCCTCGTGAAGTTGAAGATCTACCCTCAATTCAAGTTAAAATTAAAACGCTTGGTCGGTTTCCTATTTTGTGTTGTGAGGCAACACAGGAGGTGGTGGGACATCTTGAACGTGCACTCCTATAAATAACTTCAAAAATGTTAATATTTTATTTAGACCAGTCATTGAGAATTCTTTAGCTTTTCTTAAGTCTTTCTAGCAGTGTGTTCATGTAACATCATACTCATTTGGAATTAAGTTTATGCATTTATTGTTCTTAAGGAATAAAAGCTTATTTTAAGTTTTCTTTTGAACCAAGCAGAATCACTTTATGAACGAGTAAGTTAGCTTGAATAAGCACGAAGCGAAATACACCCAATAACAAAACGAGTAAGTTTTTTTCTGGATGCCGTTGAACGAACCTTAAAATTAACTGAGTACACCTGACTATCAAACTCTATTTATTGAATTAATAATTTACCCTAGTATAAAATGACCAAAAAGGATAGATTAAATTGTGAAACAAATGTAATTTTAATAAGCATACCCTACTCACCATATTCAACCCTAATCAAACGTAAGCCTATTAGAGCGACAAAATCCATCAAAAGAAGAGCCTTTGAAAAAGTGACTGTGTCAGGTACAGAGTCATGAACCCAGCCTTATATATTTGAATTTGAACTTTTGTACAAATATTAACGCATTTGTTCTGACTTTTCATATGTTCAGCTTGCATTCTATTATCGTATCCACAACCAAAGATTACTTTGACATCTGATATTCATTTATTTTTCAATAACCACACTGCTGCAAGCATTCCATTAAACAATATACGGACAGTGATGATTGACATCGATCCAATTAATCCTATCGGCGTATGTCTCTGTATGGATTTTTGGTTTCTTCAGCCAAGCAAAGTAAACAAACCTATGACATGAAACAAAACCCCTCATAAAATTTACCCATGGTCCATGAAAATCACGCATGTGTCTGAAACCAGTAAACTCTCACACAACATCAAAGACTTAAAACACAATTCTTAAGAGGCTAAGTTAAGATGCTAAATAAAAAAGCAACTTCATAAGCTTATTACATAATTAAACTCACGCAAGTATCATAAACGATTAAACTCTCACACAACATCAAAGACTTAAACACAATCTTAATAGGCCAAATGAAGTGTCTAAACAAGCAACTTCACAAGCTGATTACATAATATGAAAAATTCAATCTACAGGTGTGCCCATGCATTATGCACGTATGTGATGGAACATCTTATTAGGTAGTAGATGAGCAAATAATCTTACAACTAGTGGTTAGGGAAAATTTAATGTGTATTACTTCTTACTATTTTCTAGTTTCTTCTCTCTGTCTAATTGGTGCTTAGGTAAAGGGGGTAAACTAAAACCCTAATGGACAGAACGGACAAGCAGGAAACAGACAACAAAGGATTCCTAACCAATATGTGACTAGCCAATTTCTAGTCACAAACCTATGAATGCAGAATAACCAAAACATATACATTCAATCACAATTCTCATACCCCTGCAGATATAGAAGAAGACTACGTGACAACCTATGCACTCAAAAGGACCTGTTAATCTAGGCATCAACTAGAGTGATAGGTGTGTGAGAATCATTTAACAACATTTCAGCAACAGTAGGTATAGTATGACAAGCCATAACAGTAAGAACAACACAGCAGAAATGTTTAACCAGAAACCCGCCACTAGGAAATACTAGGGGGCATCGATTAGACCAGGCAATCCACTAACAAGAAGAAACAGTTACAGAGATCAACAGATACATCTCAAGTTTCCTAGTTCTGTAAAGGAGCAGCTATACCTCTCCAAGCTATCTTCTTCTTCTCAGCAACGTTACTTGCAGCTAGTCTATCACGACAATGGCAACTTCATCCTTCAGCTCAATCATCTCATGGCACCAGCAGCACAGCACTACTCAACCAAATGCAGTGATGAAATATAGATTTAAGAAAGGATCAATTTTCTAAAGAAATCATTCTCGGAGAAAATTAATCTCAAGATCTGTACTCTAGATCTAGAATGATATATATGTTTTAGTACATCTAGACGCAGATTCAGTGAGCACAAGCAGATTTTATGAAAAACTGGTTTTTCCTAAAATCTCATAAATGCAACCTCACCGCCCTCACAAAGAAAATGATTGTGCCTTCAAACATTCCAAAAGTGCAAGTTGTATTTTCTAAGCAGGTGACGGCTCCTTAAAACTATTGCCTCCTTATAGCAAGGGGAATGAAAGGCTGCCCTAGGATAAAAGCAACATATGTCAACATGTCAACAGTGTATTGGCTATCAAACAAGACAGAGAATTTTATGGACAGAGAAGCAAAGGCTGGCAGAAACAGTAAAATTGTACCATTGGGATGACAGATCGTTCAGGTGGACCATCAGCACGGAATGAAATGCAATGCATGATTTTACCTTTATTGAGTAACGCCAAAGCCGCTTTGTTGGGGATTAGCCAATCAAGACAGTCTTTCTGTGCGGACCACAATAAGCCAACAACCTAAAACTGATCTAAACTTTTTGAGCAAGCTTATTACAAAAAGTTAAACATATGTCAAGGAAAGCTAAAAACTAATTAATTAAAACTTTACACTCTGGAATATCAGTTTTTAAAAAAGGTTTAATATCACAAAACGTCCCTAAAGTTTACGAAACTATCAGATTGCATCCTTAATGTTTTTTTTTTTTTTTTTTTTGTGTCATTCGTGGTCTTCAAGGTTAGTATGTGTGATCACAAATGGTCCCTGCCGTTAGGTTCCGTCAAAAACTCTGTTCATTTGCTGACGTGGCATATATATATATATATATATATATATATATATATATAAATAGATATCACAAAACATCCCTAAGGTTCACGCACCTATTAGAAAGGATTTGTTCTCCAATATTTCAACCCCTTCAGTACTGGTCGTGTTCTGTTGTTGCATCTTCCAACCATGTACATCTGCGCTACTTGATACCGCAGTTCAAACATGTGGTTCAACAACTACTCCATAGTTCTTTTAGAAGTGAACAGTAATATTGTAACAAATAATGGCTAAGCATTTTATTAGAATACAAAATTATGAACTTGTTAACTGCATTACCTCTTCCAACGACATGGACATCACAATCCGACTACACGCAAGTCCCCAATTGAAAGCTCAAGAGTTCAAGAAACCACAAAACCATAAATTAAGTTCAGATGGCATTATCATTTTGGTCCTCATAGCACTACTACAAAAAAGGCAAAAGACGACGGGAATTCACCGTCGTGAATTTGGTTTTCAAACCGTCGTCAAATCGAGCGACGTCTTTTGCAAAGTAAAACCACGACTCGAAATCACCGTCGTTGGTACTACAAACCACGTCATTAACAAAAAACAACCGACATCTTTATACTGAAAAATGAACCAAAAAATTGTCCAGGAGAAGTATAGACGACCTATTTTAAACAACATCCGTCATGTAAAAATATACAATACGTCTTTAAATAAATAAAATATGACGTTATTAAACTATACGACGTCCAATATATTTTTATAACCGTCGTGCAATAGTATTGCCACTTCGTTTTTTCCATTAATATTGACGTAGAAATAGCGTTTAGGGTAAATCACCGTCGTTGTTGTAACAAACAACGTCCCTTCCAAAGACAAACCGACGTCTGTACACTAAAAATGAAACAAAAAATTGTCCTGGGAGAAGAATAGACGACCTATTGTATATAACAGCCGTCGTGTAAAATAATACAATACGTCTTTAAATAAATAAAATATGACGTTATTAAACTATACGACGTCCATTATATTTATATAACCGTCGTGCAATTGTATTGCCACTTCGTTTTTTCCATTAATATTGACGTGGAAATAGCGGTTAGTGTAAATCACCGTCGTTGTTGTAACAAACAATGTCATTTACAAAGAAAAACTGACGTCTGTACACTAAAAATGAACCAAAAATTGTCCTGGGAGTAGAATAGACGACCTATTTTATACAATAACCGTCGTGTACAATAATACAATACGTCTTTAAATAAATAAAATATGACGTTATTACATCATACGACGTCCAATATATTTATATAACCGTCGTGCAATAGTATTGCCACTTCGTTTCTTCCGTAAATATTGACGTGGAAATAGCGGTTAGGGGCAAATCACCGTCGTTGTTGTACCAAACAACGTCCTTTACAAACACAGACGACCTATTTTATACAAACACAATCGTGTGTATATATATACTACGTCTTTAAATGAATAAAATATGACGTTATTAATGTATACTACGTCGTATATATTTTCATAACCGACGTGGAAAATATGTTAGGCTCATGACTTACGACATATTTATTTCTACAAATGACGTAGTATGTGATATACAACGTCGTGATAATGTAAAAGACAGTCGTGTTTCTCTATTTATACGTCGTCTTTAGTAAAATAATAGTCGTCTAATCCATCCAAGACGTCGTCTTTTGTAACGTTCAGGTTCGATATCTGTCCTTTTAGACGTCGGTATTATTGTACTGAAGTCGTGTTATTTGTAATTACATGGCGGCTCTTTATCCTTCTCCGACGTGATATCGTTAATAACTGTTTCACAATAACGTCGTCTCTTTTCACTTTCAGGTCGCTTGTAGACGTCGGTAAATTCAGTGCCGTCGTTGATTGCTCCAAAACGTCGTTTTTTATTGACAATTTTATGACAATAGACGTCTGTTTTTCACAGTTTTATAAGGACCGTCGTTTTATAATACTGAACCAGTATTTTATGTACTGATTGTTTTGTGTCCAAAACCTGCATAATGAAAGTGAAGAAAACACATTACAATTTATTACAAAATTAATGTCATACAGTAGTGCTGTTTAGGGCATAAATAATTTCATAAATTACAAGAGCATCATTCAATCCATATATCTTCACACCCATCTCGAATATTTTGACTCCCAAACTCACCCACTAGTTCATCAAATGTGTCAACATTTGGCATCCCTCTAGTAAATGGCTCACACTCAATTCTCACATCACCTAAGACATCATCACCAATAACATCATCATTATATTCTCTATTAGGCACTGATAACACTACCGACCAACCATGATGCATCGGGTCGTCAACAAAAAATACTTGTTTGACTTGAGAAGCCAAAACAAATTGGTCATTCCTATGTCCAATTTTACTCAAATCTACAAGGGTAAATCCAAGTTCGTCGACTACAAGGCCAGAAGTACTATCTATCCAATCACACCTAAAGACTGGGATTGTAAACTTTTGGTAGTCAAGGTCCCAAATTTCTTGAATGATACCATAAAAACCCATATTTGAGAGAATTGGGTTTTTATCCTTGGCACTAGCAACTTGCATGGTATGTGCAAGTAAATAAACTCCACTATTTTGAACTGTCCGTACATCATCTTGTGCCTTGATGTTAAATTTAACACCTTTAATAAGATAGCTCCTATATAATGGCACTGCCATGTTTGGACCAGCTGCTAGCCACCTTAAATTTTCTGATATCCCATGATTGCCTCCCTCATCAAGTTCACTTTGAACCTGCAAATTAATCATATCTTAATTCAATCTAACATAGAAAGAAGAAAATTAAAAGTCCAATATTGAATGCATATACCTTGAAGTGTAGCCATTGAATAAAAGTGCTATTGTGCTTATCTTGCAGCCACTTTGTTGTCTTTCTAAATTTTGGACAAGCGGCCTTGATGTGGATCATATGTTCCCTACATGACACGAAAAATTCAAGCATTACGATCCCAAACATATAAGATAAACATAAGGAATAATTTAAAATGGAAACTTAAGGAATAAAACTCATACTCGATATAAGGTAGAACTTCCTCCGTATTCTCCAAGACATATAGATGTGCTTGGTTCAACAGGTCCCGATCAACTAAGCTCACTGTGCAACCTGATAATGGCTTTGAAACTCCTATCTTCTGACTTGATGGCACTCCAATTGTACTAATATCAGATAAATGTTCAGTGCAAAATTCTACAGCTTCTTCAGCTATATAACGCTCCGCAATGCAACCTTCGGGATGAGTACGGTTTTAGTTGCAATTGGTTCCCAAGGTTCTCCATGAAATGTCCAATTCTTATAGCTTTGGTCAACTCCATTAAAGTATAAGTGATCCCTTATAATTCCAACCCCAAACAATTTCAAATTCGCACATTTAACACATGGACAACGGATATGCGTTGTAGTTAGAAGATTTTCCACAGAAAATTGTAAAAATGCTTCCACCCCTAACTCATATGCCTTCGATCTTCTATCCGAGTGCATCCATGACTTATCCATCTTGGACACTATATCCTATTATCTATAATAAGGTGAAAAGACAAGCAATGACCATCACTATAACAGATTATATAAGGTTTTAATAGCAAATAATATAGTATACAGACGACGGTTTTTAAACAACAACAGACGTATTACACATATATAGACGACGGGTTTTAAAAACACGTCGTCTAATGCTAGCAAGAAACAGACGCCAGCGAACTTGAACCACGACGGTAGTTAAAACAAGCGTCGTGGTATATTTTTATGGACGACGGTTTGTTAAAAAATCCGTCGTCGTATGCATAAAAAAGATTTCGAAATCCCAGTTTATTTTCAAGAACCCAGAATATATTCAGAACACAACATATACATTAATTTTTATGTAGGGTATTAAGAACACAACATATACATTAATACTAAGCACGAAACCAACATATACTACGCATGAAAACATTAAATCCATTCCCGATTCATAATAACAGAGAGTATTAAAAGATCCGACAAGATTAAACCCTAAACTCGATTCATGAAAACATTAAACATTAAATCCATTAACCCATACCGTCGACAACATTAAAAAATCACAAAACCCTTTACCACAGAACTGAATATCATTCAATGAATTTACAAGCATGAGATTAGGGTTTGCACTTACAGGTAGGCAGAGCTCACAGCTTATGGCCAACTTGGATTCGACGAAGTTGTAAACTTGGCCAACTTGGATTCGACGGAGAGACCAACTTTGAATTAGAGTTGAAGTGAGAGAGCGGAGCGAAATGTTTTAGGACACAGACTATGGTCAACTTGTATAAGAGTTAGAGCGAAATCTGAAAATTTTAGGTCGAGCTGAAATTTTTAGAAAGCGCGCTTTTTAAAAAACATCGACGGAAACAAAAACATAATCGTCGTTAAAGGTTCACCCTAAACATGACGCTTCTTTTTAAAAATAACGTCGTTGTAAATATACTTACGACACAAAACCAAACTACCGTCGTTAAAAGTTCAACCTAAAGAAATATGCCCTAAACCCTAATAAATAAAACCTAAATTATATATATTGTTTTTACAAATAATTTTTCAAAAGGGATTAGGGTTTTATGGCCTAAAATATCTCGTCCATAAAACCCTAAACCCTAATCCCTTTTCTAAATTTATATAAACCCTAAACCCTAAACCCTAAACCATTAAAGTATAAGTGAGTTGTGACTCATGATAACATTTTAATTTTTGGTGGTAATTTTAAATTTGTATAACTCAAACTTAATTTTTTAAAGCTTAAGGGGGAAGAAAATATTGCAATGACTTCATAGGAGTTGACGTTGCACTTTTTGGATTTATTTTAAATTTATTATGAATATTTCGAATTAAATAGAATAAAATATTATTAATAAAACCCACAAACCACGTCGTTGTTAATAAATTAACGACGTTTTAACTAATATAAACGACTTAATTTTAACAACAAACGTCGTTTAGAGTTCAAACCATGGCCATTTTTACAAATAAAACGACGTACAAACAATTTTCCACGACCTAATCTCTTAACATCTCGCCGTCTAATGTCAATCAAACAACGTCGTCTATATAATTAATAGCGTCGTTTTAACAACCATTTACGTCGCGTTTTAAAAAAATATGACGTTGTTATGTGTGTACAACGTCATTTTAAAGAAACCACGGTTTAGAAATGCGCTCTTCGTAAATTATCGACGGAAAACAATAAAACCGTCGTTAAATATGACATCAATACCCTAAACCCTAAACCCTAAATAATAAAATATAAACCCTAAATTATATATATATGTTTAAATAATTATAGAAAAGGATTTATGGTTTTAGGGCCTAATATATATTAACAATAAACCCTAAACCCCAAAAATAAACCTTTATCCCCCTAAACCCTAAACCCTAAACCATTAAAGTATAAGTGATGTTGTGACTCATGAAAACATTTTTCTTTTTGGTGGTAATTTTAAATTTGTATAACTCAAACTTAATTTTTTAAAGCTTAAGGGGGAAGAAAATATCACAATGACTTCATAGGAGTTGACGTTGCATTTTTTGGATTTATTTTAAATTTATTATGAATATTTGAGTTAAATGGAATAAAATATTATTAATAAAACCCACAAACCACGTCGGCGTTAATAAATTAACGACATTTTAAATTATTATAAACGACTTAATAATTATACAAAACGTCGTTTAAATTATAAACCATGGCCATTTTTACACATAAAACGACGTACAAACCATTTTCCACGACCAAAACTCTTACTTCTCGCCGTCTAATATCAAAAAAGCAACGTCGTCTATGGAACCAAGAGCGTCGTTTGAACAACCTTTTACGTCACTTTTTAAAAAATGTGACGTTGTTATGTGTCTGCAACGTCTTTTTGAAGAAACTATGGTTTTTCACAACATGAAAACCTCAACAAATTTGTTTCAGCATGATCTTGGGTTTTTAACAACATGAAAACCTCAACAAATTTACAGGGACGTTGACGTCAACAAAAACTTGCTAATTCTAACCAATTTTGTACAAAAACTTGTCTAATTCTAACAAAATTTGTACATTTTATAAAAATGTTTAAGTATGCTAAAATTCCTCTACTCCATATGAACACACACAAACTCTGCCCATTCTTTCCTAACTTCGTCAATGGCAGCTTGGGGGTATGGCGCTTGATTCTTTCCTTTGGCAAACTGCAGTCCATAAACAAAGATTAATCTCACCGACGACGCTATTATTCATTTACCAACGTAGGATATATATTCAACGACGGTATTTTTAATTTACCGTCGTTGTTAATATAAAAACCGACATAAAAAATAAATCTGAAAATTTTCTTCTTACCGTCCTCTCAAAATCCAGGGAAGTATCCTTTATGATGTCTCTCATAAAACGCATGACATAATACCCACATTCTACACTGCTTGGTTGCTTTGGAGTGCCGGGCAGAGTTTTCCAAAGAGGTGTTTTACGGCCTACTCTGCCTATGTGTGTATTATACATTTTTAGAGCAGAGTTCACTATGTTTTTCCCGTCCTCATCCACAACACGATTTCCAGGCAGTGGATCCAGAAAATAGACGGTCTCCTTCTTTGCTCTCACAATGATCAAGACCCAATGACGGCTGCACAAAATAAATATAAAGGTTAAATATAGTTTTATATGCAGAGCGTCATACAAACAAAATCCTGTTTTTTGTTTGGAGACTAACCTTGGATTGTAAGGCATCAGGAAAATCTGTTCACCATCTGTTTTTTGAAGTCGATTGGCTACGAGACGTGATCTGTCAGTTAATGAACCAGCGTCGGCACTAACTGCAGCAGGGTCGATAAAGCCAACCATATTCACCATATTTGCAGCTTTCAGATGATCAAATAGGCACCTAAATATATGAATTGAAACCATGAGTGTTTTTTTTTTAAACATAAAGGAGAGTGTCAAATGAATATTTGATAAGGACAAACCTCATATATACTGCAACGACAGTAGCCCCAATTTCTTCCATACCAGCAAATTGGGTAATATCTTCATGCAAGACGAAGGTGTTACGATCTATGCCAAACACCTCCTTCTCAATAGTAAAGGACATAGCCTTCTCCTGAGGCTTTAGTGTCGATTCAACATAACTACAAAGGGATTCTAAAGAAGATGGCAACTCCAGCTTTGAATAATCTGGTACTTCAGTACTCTGTTTGAACAAATAAAGCAACATAAAGTGACGTGGTAAATAAATAACAACGACGTTTTAAATAATAAACGTCGTCTTAAAATGAGTTACACGACGGTACAAAAAATACCGTCGTAATGAATACTTTATTACGTCGTTTAAATAAAACCGACGTCTAATTCAAATGCAAAATTCATAATTAATGAATTTACCTTTTCAATTTTCTCTTCTCCAACACTGGATTGCTGTTATAATAAATAAAGAGATATATATATATAAGAAAGATTGTACAACAATTTAAACATTCAACTAAATAAAAAATGGCGTGGAAATTTTAAACAAACGACGGTTTAAAGAAAATAAAACAAATGAAAAAGGCAAAGTTATGAGAATTTACCTTTTCATCTTTCTTTTCTTCAATCTTTTCTACATCCCCAGATTTCTGTTATAAGAAATAAAGAAATATATATAAGACATTGTACAAAAAGTAAAAAAAAATGAAAAAGTAAAATTAAATTAAACCGTCGTGGTACTGAAAAACAAACGACGTTATTAAATAATTACAGACGTCTATATTTAATTAGACGACGGTAAATAATAAACGTCGTGGTGTTTCATATACTACGACGTTATGTAAACTTGTACAAAAATTTAAACATTCAATTAAATAAAAACTGCCGTGGAAATTTAAAACAAACGACGGTTTAAAGAAAATATAGACGTCTGAAAATTGAAAAACAAATTAAAAAGGCAAAGTCATGAGAATTTACCATTTCATCTTTCTTTTCCTCTATATTTTCTACTATCTTTTCTACATCGCCAGATTTCTATTTTAAGTAATAAAGAAATATATATGACATTGTACAAAAAGTAAAAAATTAAATTAAACCGTCGTGGTACTCAACAACAGACGACGGTATGTAATAATTACAGACGTGTAAAATTCATTAAACGACGTTAAATAAAGAATTACGACGGTAATGAGAATTGAAAAAAAAAAATAAAAAAGGCTAAGTTATGAGAATTTACCTGTTCAACTATCTCAAGTATCTTTCCTTCTACTGTCTTTTCTACTTCCCCGGATTTCTGTTTTAAGAAATAAAGAAATATATAAATGACATTGTAAAAAAATTAAAAACAAATAAATTCACCGTCGTGGTAAACGTTAACAGAAGGCGGTTTAATACAAGAGCGTCGTGGTATAACTTTAACACGACGGTAAATATAAACAGAGAAACAGAGAATTCAAAGTTCAAAAACGTTACCATTTCTTCCCTGCTTTTCCCCATTCTTGGTAGTATCCTCCTCAAATTGAAGGGCTCTAACATCAAGTGCCCCTGAGCAGCTTGCTTTGTCCGACATTGGATTTTTAGGACTTTGCCCTTGGATTTGGGACATTGTATTCAGTTTCAGCATGCTTTGATCAAAATTGGGGATGAGTTTGGAAAGCTGACTCAGCAAATTTTCCCTCTCAGCTTCTACCAATTGCTTGGTCCTAGCCTCCATCTTTAAACTCTCTTCCCTTGATCTAGCCTCCATTTTCAAAGTCTCTTCTTGAAGGACAAGTCTTACACTTTCCTTCAATTGATCGGCAAACTTTACCTTCTGTTGTCTAGGTAAATTGAAGTATTGCTTAGGGGAAACCCCAGCCCCTACCCCTCTAACTCTTCCTGGATGCTCGGGACCCAAAGCCATTGTCAAAACATCATTGGTTCCTGACAGAGAAAGAGTGCCTTCAGAGACTTGCTTTTGCAAATCATCCTAACAAAAAGACATAATAAAAAGTCAGAATAAGAAAACAAACGACGGTTATTTATAAAAACTCGACGTAATATAATATTTCGCACGACTCAATAACATAACAATCGACGTAATATAGTATTTCAGGCGACGCTAACTAAATACCGACGTTATTAATTTATTACACGACGTCAATAATAAACCACCGACGTCTTATGATATAATTACAAAAAACAGAGCATGGATTCCAGATTCAGACCTTTATAACGACGCGTTTTAAAATATTTTGACGTAGTAAAACATTTCACACGACGCAAAAATATAACAGCAGACGTAATAAAAATTTTAAAACAGAATGAGTAGGCTTACAATTAATTTTGCTTTCTCTGCAGTCTTTGGATCCGGGATGTTACCATGTTTGTCTTCTCTTGCTTTTTTCCATAAGGTAGATCGATCAATATCTACCCCAGGCATGATTTCCTTCAAGTCCTCCTTAAAACCAACATATCCTTTTCGAGACAATCGATGATTGTACTCGAGTTTCTCCCTCCTCTGTGATTGTTCTTCATGCACAGCCCCAAATTTTTCAGACAACCTTGAAGCTACAAAGGCATCCCATTGAGCTTTCTCTATGAATTTGTATGTTTCAGGGGGCTGCCTTAATCTATCCTGCTCCTTGATGAATGGAAGGATATGAAACCTCGTTAGTGTAGACTTGAAATCCTTCCATTTCTTGGCGGCAGAAGATAGCACCATTTGCTTGCCCCCTTTACCAACCACAAAAGCCATGTCAACGGCTTCCCAAATCTGCTCTTTTATATCCTTGGATATTTGAACCCATTTCTTGTCCACAAGTGGGACTCTGGAGCGTGCCAACACACCAATGTAGGACTGCATCTCATTATGTGCACGGCCATATGGTTTCCCTTCTTCATTGTACTCAACAACAGGCTTGATTTTCTGAATTTTTCTCTGCACAACACGGGGCATTGTGCTCATACCCCGACCTGACTTTGGCTCCTCAGAAATAGTTGCCGTGCTGCCTGGTTCTGTCTCAGAAGATGAAACAAACTTCATCTTCTTCGAGGACTTGGTTCGAGGATTTACAACACTAAGCTCCTTCTTCGAGGATTCATTTTTTTTCAAGCTAGACTCCTTACTTTGGGATTGAGAAACCATGGTTACAGACAAATTAAACCTGCAAGTGAAAATTTATCAGTGAAATTAAGAAAAACCACGACGATTTTTTATAAACTACGACGTATTATAATATTTCAAACGACGTAAGAACAAAACAAACGACGTAATAATAAATTTAAACGACGGTAATTAATAACCGACGTGATAAAATATTACGACGACGTCAATAATAAACAACCGACGTCTTATGATATAATCAAAAAATAGAGTATTAAATATTACAACGACGTTAATAATAAAAATCGCCGTGGTATTAAAATAAAACGACGTAAATATTAATATACCGTCGTCTATACCACAAAAAAATTAGGAACAACGTAAAATATTTTCAGCAGGAAAATAATTAAAAAGATTTTCGAAACAAAAACCATTGTTCGGAGAAATCAAACATGCGATGAATATATCCTTAAAAATCAAAAACAAAAAAAGGATCTCATTTTAAAAAACAACGAAGAACACTTTCACACGACGCTAGGGTGACTGGCGAACCGTCGTGGTCTATAAATCTAACCACGTAAATAACAAGCCACCGTCGTCTTATTTAGTTGAAGTAAAAGAATCAGAGTAGTGTTCAAACTTGGAAACTTTTCGTCTTTGTCTGCAAATTTTATCAAACTTGGAAAGAAAAAATGTAAAAAGATTTAAAAAAACGAAAATGATATGCGCATGCAAAACAGGAACAAAAATCCTTCCAGAAATGCTTACCCTTTGCTTGCGATGAAAGCTTTCTTCTGGAGTTTGGTGTTTCAGTTCAGAGATGAAGACGAAGAGGAGATGAAGACGAAGAGGAGATAAGCTTGAAAGTTTGAAACAGTTCTTGGAGAATGAAAAATGAGAGAAGCTTGAAAGTTTTTCTCGGGTTTGGAAACAGTGCAAGTATGGGTCAGGAAGGCGAAAAGTTTAAAATAATAAAAAACCGTTTCATAAAAACGACGCTATTAATATTATGTGCCCTAGTATGATACATTATACGGCGCTATTGTTATTACTGCCCTATAATATTACTTTACACGACGGTATGTTTTAATGAAACGACGTTTTTAAAACGAATTACACGACGAATGTTTTTTCAAAAAAGATGAATCGTCATTTTCCAATTTACCCAACGACCTTATATTCAATAATACCACGTCGTTTTAATTACTCATACCGACGTGAAAAATTAATTCCACGTCGTGTTTATTACTCATACCGACGTGTAATTTTTTAATTACACAATAAATTAATTTTCCAAAAAATTACAACGTCGTTGTTATATAGCGTCGTTGTTAAATAATTTATACGACCTTATTTGAAAATTTAAATGACGTGTATGTTATATATAAACGTCTATAATGTAAAAAAACCGACGTGGTATAAAAGATTTGTTTATAAATAATGGGTTTTCTGTCTTTCTGTCGTCTTCATTTTTCAATTAGGGTTTCAACTTTTTCTCACCTCTCTGGAGGCACATCACCTCTCTGTCTCACCTCGCTTTCATTTTTCAGTGTAGCAAGGGTGGAACCAGCCTTAGAACCTGCATGGGTTTGCAGCCGCACTTGCCCGTTTGAAGGCATATGAGGGCACAACCCACAACAAGTTCTAAGTCTGGTTCCACCCTTGCTACACAGGAGTTGTGAAGAAACAGTTGATTTTGATGAAAATGGGAATCGAGGAGTTTTTTGATCTCCATGGTCTTCTTGCTCGACATGTACCCAGCCGCTCTGTTATCCCTCAAGGCCTGAGCCTTCATGATTCTTTCCATGTTGGCAGTCCAGCACGGTTAGACGGTCAGACACCACAACCTTCTCCACTCTGTCACCCAAAACATCCTTCACAACCTTGCAGAGTCCCTCAAACTTCTCCTTCAACTCTTCCTTCTTCTTTGCCTCGTCTTCACTCTCATCAAGCTTGAGACCTTCCTTGGCGGCTGAGACAAGCTTCTTGCCCTCAAACTCCTTGTGAGAGTAATTGGCACATCATCCACTTCTAAAACATTGCCTTTGTTCATTCTGGTTCGATTATGATGAGGAACAGAGTTCATTCTGGTAATGATAGACGAATAATCGCATAAAATTTGTACGTCGTTAATTTAACAAACCGTCGTGGTTAGTACAATTATGCGACAGTAGAGTTATGGATACCGTCGTAGTATAGTATAATTAAAAAGTCGATAAATTTATATTTACAGTCGTGGTAACTTAATTTAAATCGTCGATTTTTTTTGTAATTAACCGTCGTAGATTCCTTTGAATTTATGCGTCGCTGACTAAGAAAATTGAGTCGTGTTTATTAATTAATTAACACGGCGTCTTATTTTTATATCGTCGTCTTTACTTTCTACGACGGTGATTTCATAGATGCAGTCGTTGTTTTTAGGTTCATATTTTAACTCTGAAAATACCTTTGTAATAAGACGACGCTTTTTTAATTTGCTACGTCGTGGTTTCAAAATATCTATACGTTTGCGGTTTTTTTAGGTGTTTAAAGTATGTTTCTACGACGGGTTTCTATTACCGTCGTCTTTTAAAAAACAAACGACGGTTTTTTGATCTACCGTCGTTGTTTACTGGTCGTCTTTTGCCCTTTTTGTAGTAGTGTAGTTTTAATTATAATTTTTAAATTTTTTAGTTTTATCCTTGTAGTAGTCAATTCGAAATATCTCAAGAACACGTTTCAATTTATGTCAAAATTTCTCCCAATTCCATTATGTTTTGACAAGGTTCCCTTCATATGGAGGGGTATTTTGGTCCACTCGAGCTAAATTCCTCCCAATACACCAAAATTTTAACCCAAAGATGCAAATGTTTTCGAAATTGCTCCTAAAGTGAATGGAAAGAGCTTCAGCTTGTGTTTTACTATTAGATGGCTTGAGTGAACTAAAATAACCTTCCAAGTCATGGGCATGTGGTCAAAACTCCACAGGAATTGGGGGAATCGACATGAATTGAAGCATGTCCTTCAATTGCTCCGAATTGAAACTACAATGATAAAATTGAAATTACGGAAACCAAAGTGCCAAAAAAATGAAGGCTTCTATTTGTGTACCAACTTAAAATAATATGAATAAAGTTCGACTTAAAAAATGAAGGCTTCTATTTGTGTTCCTATTTGAGCTTACTCATTGACCATTAACAAAACAAAATTTAAAACTCACTCACTTAGCCCAAAACAAAAATAGACCATTTACCATATTAAAGTTTTTTTATAAATAATTATTATCACTATATACTAATTTTTCTTAAATTAAAATTGGGCATGAGTACGCAATTTGTGCATGTGAGAATCTCTTTAATTCTCAATCCCAAAAATTTGGGGAGCTTCTATAGTGAGGGGAAAGTTATAAGGGGTTTATTTGAGGGGTATGTTAGAGCCGTTGGATTTCATCCAACGGTGAGCTTTTAAAAGAGGGTGCATGTAGAACCTGGTTGAAATCTGACCCGTTGGAAACCCAACTTCAGTTGAAGATATTTCCCTCTGAAAAATTCAAGAACACAGTCCTCTGTTTTTGAATGCAACGCAAACCCAGAATTAGAAAGATCCAAAGCTCCCAAACCCTATAGTCGCTCCATTGTCATCAGCTCCTTGGCAGGCCTGCGATCTATGGCATCCTCGGTATGACGATTAATGGCTCTTATCTAGCTATTGCCCTGTTTTGATTCCATGGCTGAAGTGAAAACCCCTTCTCTTTTTCGTTCAGCACACGAGATTCCAGATGAAAGCAAAGTAGCATATCTGCTAGACGCCGCAGCAGCATTTGTTCTTCGATTGTGGTAGAGATGGAGTCTCCACTACCAAAGAGTCTTCTCTAATGTCCACCACATTCTCTTAAGCTGATTGACTTCGGAGCTCCCGCTTGAGTTTGAGAGGTAAGTTTACTGTTGCTAGATTGATTTTATTGGGTTTGGTTTGTTTTTTGTGAGGGTGAGAAATTCGTCATTTGTGGCATCAATAATGCGTCATTTCTGCGGTCAATAATGTGTTATTCTGCCGTCAATAATGCGTCAGTTTGCTGTCAATAATGCGTGATTTCCTTATGAAAATTCAATATATTTAGTTGATTGTTTTTGGTGGGGGTGGAAAATTATAAAATGTAGGTAAAAGATCCTAAACTTAGGGTTAATGGCATTAGGAGTAAGCATTTGGAGAGGATATTGGGAGAAGTTCTGTAATTGCTGGTTTGAATTACATTTGTGTTCTTAGTTGAACATGTTGGTTCTAATGTTATTTTTTCCAGATTATTGCACAAGAGATGACGTAACTATTATTAAATTTTGTGTAATAATGGCTCTTACAAACAAGCTAGGCTATGCGTCTTTTTTATGTCAATTTGGGCAATGTTTTGTGTAAGTGGAATGCATTGATATGTTGTAATGCAGTAATGATTGATTAATGAATTAATATTTGCTATGCAGTGATATAGAAGTAGTTCAAAAATATATGTGGGTAAAATGTCTGGGGGCTCAGAGAGTGATGACTGTGTAACAGCTAATGGGATGGTTTACATTCCTGAAGTAAGAAATGAGGAAACACCAGCGGTTGGGATGAAGTTCGACTCGCTTGACCTCGCTTATAATTTCTATAACAGATATGCATTCTTGGCTGGCTTTGGTATTCGACTTCATTCCAGCTTTCGAGGGACAAATAAGAAAGAGATTCTGAGGAAAGAATTTGTTTGTTGCAAACAAGGTGCATACAGGAAAGATGAAACTCGGGAGAGAAAAAGACAGCGGGGAATAAGTAGATGCAATTGCAAAGCTAAGATTGTGGTTGTGAAGACAAATGGGAGCAAGAAGTATGCCATCTCTCTTTTTGTAGAGGGACACAATCATAAGATGACAGCCTCAGAAAGAGTGCATTTATTGAGATCACACCGTCGTATTTCGGATTCTACAAAAGTACTTACAAAACAGTTGGGTTCGGTTAATATCCCCATTCATCAGAAGGTAAGTATTTTCGAGGTGCAATCCGGAGGAATGGATAAAATCAGTTTTATCAAAAAGGATATTTACAATCTTGAATGTAGTGTGAATGGGAAGCTGAGGAACCACGATGTTGAACTAGTGACCGAGTATTTTATGGCTGAACAGAAAAAAAATGAGGCTTTTTATTTCAAGATTGAGGGAGATGGCAAAGACAGGTTTAGTCGATGTTTTTGGGCAGATGCAACTTCTAGACGGGCGTACCGGTTGTATGGAGATGTTGTTGTATTCGATACCACATTCAACACGAATCGATACGACTTGACATTTGCACCAATATTGGGAGTTAATAACCATGGTCAGACAATTGTCTTAGCATGCACATTTTTGAGCAAGGAAACGACTGAGTCGTTTATTTGGATGTTTGAGGAGTTTAAGAAAGCCATGCAAGGTGGCGAACCTAAAACGATCATTACAGATCAAGATGCGGCCATCACCAAAGCGATTTCAATAGCCTTCCCGACTACATTTCATCGGCTTTGCATATGGCACATCACATCAAAGTTCTATGTTAAGTTACCACATTCTGCTTATAAGGAGTATTGGCGTGAATTTCAGAAAGCCATATGGGATACTGACAATAAGGATGAGTTTGATGCAAAGTGGAATATTGTGGTTACAAAGGCTGGTTTGAGTGACCATCAATGGCTAAGTTCAATGTTTGATTTAAGGGAATCTTGGGTTCTAGCCTACGCACGAGACTTTTTTGCCGCTGGAATGTCAAGCAGCCAAAGAGCGGAAGGTTCTCATGCTTTCTTCAAGCAATACATATCAAGGAGAAATTCGTTGATGGATTTCATAATACGATTTGAGAGGGCACTTTCCCATCAACGTCAAAAAGAGTTAGCTGCTGATCACGTAGATGCATTTGAAGTGGCTCAATGTATTCTACCAATGCCAATGAACAAACAAATGGCTACCTTGTACACAAGGGCAATGTTTCAAAAGTTTGAGAAAGAACTAATACAAAGTACAGCATGTTTCCTAGAGCTCAAAACAGAGGATGCTTCTAAAGTTGTCTTTAATGTGAGCGAAAGGAAAAATTGGCAAACAAGAGTGGCAGAAGTCGTATATGTCAAAGATTCTGACCACGCATCGTGTAGCTGCAAAAAATTTGAATTTGTTGGGATTATTTACAAGCACATCCTAGCATTGTTCAGAAGGGACCAGATTGAATATATGCCCGATAAATATATTTTGAAAAGGTGGAAGAAAACTGCGAAAGCTGGATTGGTGTCAGATGCAAATGGCAACGAAATTAAAGACTCTGCAGATCCTGGTCTTTTAATAAAGCGGAGTACAATGTCCCGACTTGCTTCAGATGTGGTTGAGGATGCATTAATGTGTGAAGAAGGATGTGAGTTAGTGTCAGAGACTCTAAAAAGTTTGCGGGTGAAGTTGAAGTTGTTGAAGGATGGACCAAGTAATAACGAAGTTGGAGGGTCCAGCTCTCAAACACAATATATGAAAGACCCTAAGAGAGTAAGGTGCAAAGGAAGGTGGAAACAAGTAACGGGAGCAAAGGAAAAGCCAATGAAGCGAGGGATTCGACACTGTCGGGAGTGTGGAGACACTGGTCATGATAGAAGACAATGCCAAAGAAATTTGAACACACCGTAAGATGTTAAAACTATTTATAATAACACCTAAAATTTGAATAGTTAAATTTTTTATGTGCTTGTGTTTGGTGTTTATGCAGGACATCACCGTCGAACAATGAGGAATCAACTCAAATAGATATCAGTGACCCATTATTCGACGAATTTTACAGGATGCACGGACCTACCGAATGATTTATGTTTGTATTATACAAAGGCCGGTTGTTATGAAGGCTAATGATCAGGTTAAGTTTTCTATATGCAGTTTTATTTTATTTGTTTGTTCATGTCCACTGATAAGCTCTTACTTTGTCCACTGCTAATTGAAATGGAAATTTGGTTGGTTTACTTCTTGCATGAAATTTGGACATATGTTAATTTTACATGTCTTCTCCCTATTTGGAAATTTTCATAGACATTTGATAAAGTTTCAAATTTTGAGTTTTGTGAAGAAGCAATGACTTTTACCATGTACAATGGGTAGTTTATGCTGAATTATGAACGAGTGACACAGATTCATTGATTATATCACAGGCTAATGTAGCATTTCCAGCAGGGAGTTGTTGTTTCCATCAGCAGTAATGATTTCCAGCAACACGAATCATTTACAGCAGCAACCAATTTTTCCTAATGTTATGTTCTAGTGCTTGACTGGTTATTAAGATCTGACCTTGACTATGAAGCAATATTGGTGCACGATTTTGTAAACATTCGTACCTGAAGGATACTTGAAATTTGCACTATGTTGGAACACAAAGATTAGAAATCAGCGTGTAAAATACAAACTACAATACAACATCTTCTATGCATGATAAGTACATTGCAGCTAATCACATTTCGAATGCTTGGAGAATATGAAAGTGTACACCAACATTTCAACTACTCGTAATTTCGCACACACAAGAAAATTACATTGCAAAGCATTTTATGTGCTCCCTCTTAGCAATATCACGATCACCCCAACCAACTGAACAATGGTAGCCATATTCACTCGGTCGTATGGGTCAGCTTTTTCCGAGCAGCTTGCACTGCTTATGGTCACTCGTGTCCCCACTCATATAGACGAAATAAATATTCAGCAATATTTGTAATATTTTGTTATATAAATAACCCATAAATCATTCACCAAAGAATGTATAGCACATTGGCATGTAAAGTGAATAAGGAGAGTGTTACTTATGACTGACGTGTCAATTTTTTGAGAAAAAGTACGCCGTATGTTTAATGTGAAGGGACATGATAATGAGACTTTACTGATTCCCAACGCGTGGTGATATTGACAACTTATTGAATAATATTTCAGTTTTTGCAAAATACAATGTTAGACACAAGGAATTGCAATACATAGTCCCAATAATTATATATGAAGCAAATGAAAGTAATACTTGTGTTATTATAAATTAGATAATGAACATTAAGGAAATATACTTCTAATTTGTCCCAGTTATATGTTGTTGTTTGTACTGTTTCATGTCACACTTTTTCTATCTTTCTTTGTATTATATGTTTAGGGAATCCCTCAAAGCAACATATACTGTGAAAAATAAAATATTGTGTGAAGTTCTAATCACTCATATAGACTAGGACAAATACTCAGTACTATTTCAAAATTGCTTGACTGGTGTCAGGCCATCGAACGATGTGATTTGACATAATAGAGATATTTATTACGAACCCAAGACGGAGCCATATTGACAACTTATTGAATAGCGTTGACGTGTTCAAAGATCTAGATGCACGCACCCATGATGGCTTCAGAGCATTGTCCAATTATTATATATGTGGATTATTATAACAAAACAGATACGTTTACAGCCTTTTATATGAAAGGAAACTAATTATTGTATTATTAAAACCAAGATAATTAATATTAGGGAAATATACTTGTGATGTTGGTTGTTGCAAAATATATAGCTAGGGTTAAGAGGAAAGTGAGTTATCTAAAGGCATTCAAATTTTTTCTTTATGAAATTGATGATTTCTAGCTTCCCCCAGTTGTATAACGTCACAAGGAGGCCAGAGTAATTTTCGGGGCATTTTTCCAATTTTCCTACTATTTATTTAACTTTTTTCAAGATTTTTGCACTAAAAAAAGCCAAAATAATCGGAAGCTGACACCTGGCGCGATCTGAGCGCATCACCTTTCACCACTTGCACAAGTGTACGTCAATACACATGGCCACATCCTTGGTTTTTACCCTAAATTATTATTTTATTATTTTTTCTTATGAAATTCATAACTAAATACACAAAAATGATAAAAATGTTCCGAAAATTGATACGAACTCATTGACACTTCATCTTCCTTACTGAATTCCCCGTTTCATGGTTATTCATTTTAAAAGACAATTTCGAGCATTCACGGGAGATGCTTGTTGATGTAGGTTATCTAGGTTAAAGTTAACAAAATATATAGCTAGGCTTAAGAGGAAAGTGAGTTATCTAAAGGCATTCAAATTTTTTCTTTATGAAATTGATGATTTCTAGCTTCCCCCAGTTGTATAACGTCACAAGGAGGCCGGAGTAATTTTCGGGGCATTTTTCCAATTTTCCTACTATTTATTTAACTTTTTTCAAGATTTTTGCACTAAAAAAAGCCAAAATAATCGGAAGCTGACACCTGGCGCGATCTGAGCGCATCACCTTTCACCACTTGCACAAGTGTACGTCAATACACATGGCCACATCCTTGGTTTTTACCCTAAATTCTTATTTTATTGTTTTTTCTTATGAAATTCATAACTAAATACACAAAAATGATAAAAATGTTTCGAAAATTGATACGAACTCATTGACACTTCATCTTCCTTACTGAATTCCCTGTTTCATGGTTACGCTATATTAGTATTTTATTATTATTTACCCTACATTATTATTATATTACTTTTTAGCCTCTACATTTGTTAATTATATTTACTCGAAATTATTATTTTTATTGTTATTTTGAGTGAGAATAGACAATTTCTGGTGTTAATCAGTTTCTCTCTTCTTCAATTTGTTAATTTTTTTTTCCTTTATTAGGGTGAAGGGATGTTTTGAAAAATAAAAAGAACAAATTACATTCCAAGTATTGTATAACATCAGAAAAAAGTCCATGAATAACCCATTATTTGTATAGCTTAATTTACTGCATCCAAACATTTCATTCATTCATACAAAATTGACGAATTACTGACGACTGACATAATGGTCCCATAAGATAGTTTTACATTGCAAAGCATATTATTTGGTCCCTGTTAGCAATACCACGATCACCCCAACCAACTGAACAGCCGTAGCCGCAATTAGTCAGTCGTGTTGGTCGGCTTCTTCCGAGCAGCTTTGACGTGCTTATGCTCACTCATGTCACCACCATCGTCTAGCATCTCTCTCACAGCATCAGGGGATACATAGTCCCAATTATAACTTGTATGAGTAGTTGCCGCAAATGCTCGGAAATTTTCGAATCCTTCGTTGAATGCCATCTCCAGTTCACTATGGTGCTCTTCGCATCGCATATGGTTCATCAAACAACCTTTAATTTCATCATTCATTACTGTATCCAACTCCTCTGCTTTCAACTTCCTTGTATGACTTAACTTCAAGTACTTGCTCTTTTGGGAGAACGCTTTGTTAACTCTAATGTTAAGATCAGCCAGAATGGCCTCGTCTTCAACACATTTCTCGTGCCACGAATTGATCAGTCTGGAATTATAATCTAGCTTGCTACTGACTGCATGTATCGGAGTCCCCCTCACTCCCAAATGATGTTGAAAATGGAAGGGGTCGGCGAGTACAACGTGGAAATGGAGCCTGCAACTCCAATTTTTCATATTCGACTGTGTTGTTGGCGCCTGAAGAGGATGACATGCTTGAATAATCCTATTTGTTTTTAGAGGATGAGGATTGCATATGCAATTTCGTTTGAGGAAGGGGACATAGCTTTATAGACCAACATACCAAAGCTTGCGTGTAGTCAACATATGTACTTTATTTCAATTTTTAAAAAGAGGTGTCAGGTTTTTCTTTTCAAGCATGTCAACCTCATCACCACTGTCAGTGGCTGAAAGAAACTCAATGGAAGTGACATCTAGTTAGTGAACCCAACCACAGTGGTTAGGATTAAACTTAGATTGTATCAGACAAAAAATTAATTTATACATTGTCAACCAAATATTTTTTTGCGGGAACCTTTTTATTGGTATTACTATCACATCCTTCATAGAAACTCTCCCTCCACGAAAAACTGACTCCTCCACCGAATCTCTCTCCATCGACTGAAACTCTCTCCTCCACAGAAACTCTCTCCCTCCATAAAATGGATTTACTAACCAAGTTTGATGTCAGCATAATAAACACCCCTCCAAACAAAGACCGCCTTCGACACGCAAGTGAGTCACCAGACAAGCAGTGTCACATTCCTAGACAGAATGACCATTTTGTTGGAAGTTTTGAGTCTGAAAGGGTTCTTGGATTCTGGAAGGAGAGGCATCTTCAACTTGGTGATGAAATCCAAAGGGCAAGGGCACGTTTGGAATTTGTTGAAGGCCAAATTGAAGATGACAAAAGGCAGGCCAATCTAGATAGGGCGAAGTTGCAGCGCATGAAGCGTAGACACAAACGACTTCGGAGTGTAGCTGTTCAAAAATACAAGAACTCATCTAATGCAGTGGAGTCAAAGAAGCGTGTGATGCAAGCTGGATTCGACTACTTCCGGTCCTATGCAAAACTCGTCGTACCCGGGTTTGATTGGTCATCTATTACCTTTTTCGACGTTAACAAATATACTCACCAAGGGAAGTAACCATTTTGGTTATCGTGTTTGAGCAGAGGCAAATCAGTGGAATTGGAATTTTCGTTCAACTCTGCTTCAAACCTATTTTGATGCTTACTATTATGGAAGATTTCAACCTTCATATTTTGATGTCTTTAATGATGAGAACACGTGATGCAACGTGGCCATCTACTTCAGTCATATGTTGCTGCCATGTCCATTTTTGTGTGACCACGTATCAGATTTGGACATGGTTGCATCATATGCAATGTTGCCTTTATTTATTATATGTTAGGGAAAGGTTTATGGAAAAGCATTTGTGACAAGGTTATGTTATTGTTTTTTTGTACTGGTTCATCTCCTACTATTGTTTTCTTCCTTTATATTATATGTTTGTGGAATCCCTCAAAGTTAACATATACTGTGAAAAAAATGCAGAGTGAATATATAATCACTTATATAGACTAGGACAAATATTCACTAATATTTTAAAATTGCTTGAGTGGTGTGAGGTTTTTCAAAAAAGTATGGCATTATTTTATGTGATTGGACATGAAGGATATTTTGTACTGATTCCCGATGGACTACTTATTGAATACCTGTGACAGTTCATAACTCTAGACGCAGTTGCATATGGACGACTTATTGAATACCTCTGACGTGTTCAAAGCTCTAGGCACAGTTGCAATGATGGCTTCAAAGCAGTGTGCAATTATTATATATGTACATTATTATAACAAAACAAAAACAGATTATGTTACATCCTTATATTTGAAAGGAAACTATTTCTTGTCTTATTACAAATTATATAACGAATATTAAGGAAATATACTTGTTAAAGTGAACAAACATATATACTTAGGGTTAAGAGGAAAGTCAGTTCTCTAAAACAATTTGGATTTTTTCATTGCGAAATGGATGCTTTATAGGTTCATCTAGTTTTATAACGTCACAAGGAGGCCGGAGTAATTTTCGGGGCATTTTTACGATTTTCCGACTATTTATTACAATTTGTTCAAGTTGTTTGCACTAAAAAACCCCAAATAATCGCAAGTGGACACATGGCGCGATCTCAGTGCATACCTTTCACCACTTGCACAAGTGTACGTCAGTTGCAACCAAACATTCTTGCTTTTTACCCTAAATTCTTATTTTATTGTTTTGCCTTACAAAATTCATAACTAAATACACAAAAATGATAAAAAAAAACTTCCGAAAATTGCTACGAATTCATTGAGGCTTCATCTTTCTTACTGAATTCCCCATTTCGTGGTGACGCTAAATTATTATGATATTGTTCTTTACTCTAAATTATTATTATATGACTTTTTACCTTCTATATTTATTAATTTTATTGACCCTAATTTTTTTTTTTTTGTAATTTTGTTATGCGAAAAGACCATTTCATGTGCCAATTAGTTTCTCTCTTCTTCAATTTCTTAACTTCTAATTTTTATTAGGGTTAAGGGATGTTTTGAAAAAGTAAATGAAAAAAATACATGTCAACCATTGTATGGCATCAGAAAAAAATTAGTTTAGGATATGATAAGTGGGAAAATGTCTTTTCCAAGCACTGGTGAACAGACAGCTCACTCCATGCACGCCTTTTCGTTTACCAAATATTAAGATTGTAGTTGGCCAAAATATCTATGTCAGTAAAATGTCATATTACCCATCTCTGATGTCAGTAAGCATTCAAGTATACAAATATATATACGTAGATTTATATATAAAACGGTTTATGACTGCACAAACACCAGACAAAATACATTAAAACCCAACATTTGGCCAACGTAGCCAGCCAACGTAGAACTGAAGAGAAGCAAGTCCAGAAAGCATAAAAACCTTAAAAACATACTACAACTAATTATAAGGGTATGGATTCCCTGGCACAACATACACACGCATTACCTTGAACCAAAAAACACTCTCACGGTGCCATTTGCATCGATTGCAACAAGTCCAGAACGAAGGATTTATCTTTGCTTCAGTAGGCCAGCCTTCAATAACAAAACACCATTCGTTGTTGTTACAAGCGCTGCAATGATTGAACTTAATCTTCCCATAAAACATATCTACGATATGTCTTGCAACATTCCAAACTCGGCTTAATCTTCGTCTCAAAGCATCCCTGGTTCCTTTCATATCAATGTTGTTACGTTGATTCAAAGAACACAAAAATTCTAATGCATCCTCTTTTGACTGACCAATTCCAGACATGCCAAGAAGTCCAACTATATATGCCGCTTCCATATGGCCTGCCATGGCTGCGATGCGCATCCCATACAACGCTTCCACGTTACCCTGCATGAAAAACACTTCGAATGCCTCTCTAAATATCGACTCAGGGTTCTCGCAAGCTCTGCATTGTTGCAAGAAAAGCTGGACCGCAGGATTATCATGGTACCAGCTAGGATGGTCTGGGTACTTAGCCATTGAAATGGTGTTCCACACTTGTGGAGTGTTTGCCAACGTCCGGAATAATGGGCACACAGATGCCATACGGAAGAGATCTTCCGAAGATTGGGTTGCCACGTATAACATCACTTTAAACCAAGCCAACTCCGGGATGAAGGCTTGGGGCATCTCCAAATGCATATGCTTCCTTCTCTTTCCTCCGACTGTGGTGAAATATTTGGAATTCATGTGTTTCTATATTTTTGGAATGGAACGATTTGAGGAGTGGAAGAGGGGAGAAATGAGAATAGTTGGGGTTTTGGTTCTGTTATAGGGTGTGTTTGTTGTACCGTTTGGAAAATGTGTTTCCACTTGAGGTTTTTCTCACTTGACCCTTTTTAAAGAAACTGAACCAACACCCTAAAACTAGAGAAAAACAGAAGAGAAGGAAAATGTCATCGAAATGCGAAGTCAGACAGTCAAAAAGTAAATTAAGAACCTATATGCATAGCCATTTTTAGGATTTTCCCGCCCTTTTTATGTCAATGAAACAAATGTGACGGATTACTGACTAGTCACAGAACGTCCCATCACATAACTTTTCATTTTCCCACACCGAAATACAGTAGTAATGTTATTAAAATGTGATGAATGTTTATCCAACTAGTTGGTTTAATGAAATATAATGAAAATAATATAGGGTTTAGGGCAGTTTTCCCTCAATTTTCATATTGGGTTTTGGTAGTTAAATATTATATTGGTTTATGGGGTAAACGGTGCCCCATATCTGACGGTACATGTGTCGAAAGCATGCCCAACCCACCCACGGACAGAAAAGAGGATATAATCGCATTTGGGCAGAGATGAGAGAGCTCTGAGTCCGAAGAGGTTTGAGTGAGAAGATCTGAGTGAGAAGGTATGAGTCCGAAGAGGTTTCAGTGAGAAGATCTGAGTGAGAAAAGGTACAAGTGAGAAGATTCAACATGTCTTCGTCTTCATCTCCCGCTCAAACAAAGAGGTGTCCGTACTGTGGAGCTGCAATGGTGCTTCGGGTTTCAAAATCAGAGAAAAATCGAGGGAAGCCATTTTGGAAGTGCCTAACCTCCTATGTAAGTTTTCATTTCCAGAATATGTATGTGGGTGAAAAAAACATTGGTCTAACTCTGACACAATTATTTTGCATATATGATGCCTGCAATTAGGGAGCCACCAGTTGCAATGGATTTGAATGGGTTGATGTAACTTCCGCTCAAGCAGAACAGCCAGATGACACGTATGATGCTACGGTGCTGAATATGCTGAAGTCCATTAAGGACTTGGTATTAGTTCTATTACTTTTATCAATTTTAATATTATTTGTTCTTTTAATGACCAATTAAGTGCACAGTTTCAAGGATTGTAAAAGTTCTCCCCAAAAAGACATGTTGCACGCACCACCAATGAGTTTTCAAACCCATTTTGTAATATTTGTTCTTGAAATAGGTGGATTGGCATTGAGTTTAAATTATTGTTCTTGAAATAGGTAGATTGTTTATTGGCATATACTAAAGGTTTATTGATTGTTTACTCCATGTATATCGCATGTGATAGCGCGGATATTGGATGTTTATTGAAGGTTTATTGATTGTTTACTGTATGTATATCGCATGTTATTGCTCGGATATTGGATGTATATTGAAGGTTTATTGATTGTTTACTGCATGTGTTTCGCATGTTATTTATCGGATATTGGATGTTTATTGAAGGTTTATTGATTGTGTACTGCATGTGTATCGCATGTTATTTATCGAATATTGGATATTTATTGAAGGTTTATTGATTGTTTACTGCATGTGTATCGCATGTTATTTATCGGATATTGGATGTTTATTGAAGGTTTATTGATTGTGTACTGCATGTATTTCGCATGTTATTGTCCGATATTGAATGTTTATTGATTGTTTATTAGTAGGAAGAACAACTATTAAGTAGAATTTCCTAATCGATACGACTCCCTTATGGATGGTGAAATTAGGGACTGATGTATATTGCATGTCTATTGCGTATAGATTGCATGTGTATTGCGTGTATATTGCTTGTCTGTTGCCTGTGTATTGTTGTTTATTTCCTTCGTAAGCAATAAACAATCAAGACACACGCAATAAATGTACGCTATGCACGCAATAGACAAGCAATATAGACGCAATAGACAAGCAATATAGATGCACCAATATACATTACTTTTATGCTACTGAGCTGCCCAAGACCAATAAAATAAAGAAAATCAACGAATTTATTAACCGATTATAAAGGAAAGAGGGATTCAAACCCGATGGGCGGTACGGAACCAATAGGAAGTTTTTATAGCATTGCAGATGGGAAATGTTTATTGAAGTTTTATTGAGATTTATTGACGGTTTACTGAATGTTTACTGAAGGTTTACTGCATGTATATCGCATGTGTTTCTATAAACAGGGCATGGTTGAATAAAACATTGGAGGCGAGGGCATAGCCGCCTATTTCCCTTACAGAATTACAATCAATACACACGCAACCCATTGCGATTAAGTTAAGGCATGGTGAATGGCTTAAAGATTGGGATCTGATATTTGGAATGGTGGCTTGGATAGATCATGACATATTACTTTGCAATAATGTAATACACTTTAAAAAGCCATCAGTCATTGTTCACATATGCAGTCTTCCAATCCCAATTCAATGCAGTTTGGTTAAGGTTATGTAAATGTCGTGAAGGAGTTAGGGCAATATTACAGAGATGTTTGTTTCATTAAATCCAAAAAAACTTTACACTCCAGATGCACATTCTATGTATGGGAATGGCATGTGCCTAACTTCAAAAACGCATATGCCTATCCATTTACATTTGCCCACGTGCACTAGATTTACAGATCCATTTACTTTTCTCCTCACTAAGCCTCTGCATCTCCATTTCAGATTCTTCATTTTTCTGTCTATGCTCTGCATCCAGCTACTATATACATTTAGCCTAATATGAGAATAAACGTAGCGTAGTTTCACACTAATCAAAATGAAAGCATGCATCCGCTATAATAATATTTTGGTTCTAATAGTTGTCCAATAACTTAAACTTAAAATTATGTACAAAAATACACTAAGATTGAGAAAGACGAAGAAGAATTGAGGAGCAGAGGTAGAATTCGAAAAGGAGCCGTGGATCTGTATTGTGTATTTACATGACTTTCCAATTGGAGATTTCCAAAACCAATTTAATCATCCCGTACCTGAACCCATTTCAACCACTGTCATGGCATGTAAGCATCTCCCCGTAATATCTCTGCAGCCAACTTCAACCGGAAAAAGGGCATGTTCTGCGAGGTGCAAGTAGCTAACGGAATCTCAGCGCTCAAAAGCTCAATGTACTTCAACACGAACATGCCACAATCGCCTCTGAAGCAAATCAAGAACTCGATCAATTCAAGTAATGACATTGTAATGTAATTGACAATTTCAAGTAATAAAATTAAAGAAAAAGTTGTGCTCACTGATTAGATTGTTGTGGAACATCCACACGTTCTATTGGCCATGGACACCACCAATCTCTGCTGCAGTCGTTTGCGTAAACACCTTCTTCATAAAAGTCGATGGAGTTGAGAAGATTTGGAATCGTAATTGAAAGCGGGGCGAGTTCTTCCTTTAACATCTCATCTGGAATAAGTGAAACCATTGAATCGTATACTTTGATTTCACATTTAACCAGATCAATCATTAGAGCCACCCAATGCTTATGCTTCGTCAACATACAAGGGGCATACACCTTATACACGTTCTGCCAATCCACTCCACACGCCGGAACCTTGCCATTTACAACGTTCACTAAACTGTTTCTAATTTTCCACCCAGCATGCTCTTTTTTTCTTTTATTATCCGCAAAGCAAGTATGGATGTGATTCTGTGAAATAGAAAACAATCAATGGTTAAACACCTCCACAAAGCAAGTATGGATAATTTGTAATTATGAACTGCACTTGGTCAAGCCCTATGACATACCATGAAAAATACATCGGTCGTTGTCCAGTTCGATATTTGTACAACCTCCAGATCTTGTTGTCGCTTCCGGATGAGATACAACCCCAAATCAATGTGCTGCACATGTTTTTCTGGTCAATCTCATAATCTACGTACATTAAAACAAATGCATAATCAATTAAACTTACATCTCCTGTCAGCCAACCGTCAGCTTTTACGAGGGAAGCGAAGAATTCAATCTCAGCTTCCACGTGGCCAAATTGCATCACTAAACTGTGAATATAACAAAGTTTTAGATCACAACAATTTAAAAATATATACACTAATGCCTTCTATCTCAAAAAACAAGGGACTTACTTTGGGTTATGGTGCCATTCCCAACAAAGTTTCAGCAATTTCACCATATCATCATGCGGAAGCGCCTTCATTGGGTCTAACATCCGAAGTCGGGTTGTCTCTGGCACAGTTTTTTTCCACCAATTCACTAGCTTCAAGGATCTTCCACATAGGAATAATCCTCTTCCTCTTTCGTAATTGGACCCCTTGTTCCACAGCTTTACCTTTATCATTCAACCAAACGTTCAACTCAGATAGCACAGCTGTAGGTTGATCCAAATCAATATCCCCGAGAGTAAACTCAACAGTTGTCCCCGCCGTGCTCTCGCCAATGTCATCACAAACCAAAACAACTTCATCACCCTCTTCCTCACATTCCTTTATTTGCACTTCCTTTTCCTCACTTCTCTTTCTTTTCACTTCCTTGCCCTCCCTTCTTTTTGTTTGCGGATCCTCTCCATCACTGCTTTTTCTTGGCAGTTCCCCTCTGTCACTGCTTTTTCGTTGCAGTTCCTCTCCCTCACTGTTTTTTCTTTTCACTTCCTCTCCCTCACTGCTCTTTCTTTGCAGTTCCTCTCCCTCATTGCTTTTTCTTTTCACTTCCTCTCCCCCACTGCTCTTTCTTTGCAGTTCCTCTCCCTCATTGCTTCTTCTTTTCACTTCCTCTCCCTCACTGCTCTTTCTTTGCGCTTCCTCTCCCTTGCTGCTTTTTATTTTCACTTGCTCTCCCTCACTTGTTTTCCTTTGCGCTTCCTCTACCTCACTTGGTTTTCTTTGCACTTCACCCCCTTCAATCCCCTCCTCGTCCTTTTCCTCTCCCTCATATCTATTACTTGGCCCTTCATCCCATTCACTGTCATCCACTTCGTCAGATCCCTTATATAGATGTGAGATCGCACAACGATGCGTCCTCTCTTTCAGTAAAGCTAGGTCCCTCCTTACTTCCTGCTCAAACTGAGGACCTAAACAGTGGTCCAAAAGTTTTTCCATCCGTATGACCTTTAACTCAAGGACGTCATTTTCCCGCTATACTCGAAACAACTCGGACCTCAACAAGCTTACCAGCTTGTTCAACTCATCAAGATCAGCACATGAAGAAGGCAGGAGACAACAGCAGGGCGATCCTGTGGCCAACTCCAATATGATTGTCTCATTTCCTCTTCACTCGGATGTAGCGCCCGCAACTGAACTGACTGTTTCAGAATACAGACAATATTCATATTCAATCATTCTACTTTATAATTTCATTGAATCTTATAAACAGTTTCAAGGGCTGCAAACCAAACCTCTTTGCTCTGGAAAAAATAATTGTTCAACTTCCTCATCTCGGGCATAGACGTAGTCGTTCTCCATCGCAAAATACGCGGGACTGCTGTTGGATCAACAACCTTGCAGTAATTCAGGTCCACCATTCTAGGAATTAATTCATATACCCAAATCTACACAATTCACAGGACAAAAGTCATTATTTAAGTTTTAAAGTTCACAAAGCATAACTGACATGAACATTATTACCATGTACCTGGAAAGCATACGTGAAACCTTTAAAACTCCACCCACCCCTTTGCACTTCACCATGCTTATGCTTCTTGCCCTTCTCATTTTTCCGGCTTGTTCCCGTTACCTTACTTTTCCCCTTCTCTCTTCCCTCTTCATTTTCAAAGCTTTTCATATACTTTGTTGGTGCAAAAAATAGACTATCTTGGGTTTTGTCAAACGACACCGAACCCCACGGATACCTGTTGAACGCATCCAAGTCCTCTACAAGGGTCAGGTAATTTACATTGATGTTCAAATGCTTGTCCCTTCCCAAAACCACTAACTCAGCAAAGTAAACAAGAGCTAGCTTGTAGACGTCATCTCTCTCTTTGCACCTCATAAATGCTTCTTCTAAAGCATTACATGTAATTCCTTCGTCTATAAAATATCTTTTCTGAAGTCTAATTTCAGCACTTTCTCCACTGGAAACTTCAGGCACTTCCCCAAAACGAAGCCCCGAGATCAAACAGAAATCCTGACAAGTAAACTGAGCAACGTCGCACCCTATTAAGAAACTCAGTCCATCCAAGTCTTTCACACCCTGCCCCGCCACTCGACGCAACACAACTCCATGCACAATCTGCCCGCTAAACTGAATCTTGTCTATATTCAGAAGGTGGCCAAAGCATGATGTCTTGAATTGTTCTAATTATTCCGCACTCAACTTCGCTCGAATTGCAGCTAGGGTTGAATTTGCATGTGAGCAGTTGTTCACCCGTGACGCATATGCCTCTGACTCTGGGCATACCAGCTGCACATTGGATCCCATTTCCTAAAATACAAGATGAAATAACCTTAACACATATACTACCACCACGTATTTGCACAATCATATTGGTATTTAGTATTTACATAACTAGTCAACCAGGCACATTACAAATTTTATGAAGTACATGCGCATAGGGATTACTGATCACAACCTTTAACATCATCAAAGCAATATGACAAATTTTGTGCAAATACCTGTTAATGCAATGATTCTGTGAATTACAACCAATAGCATGTGTTTTATTTTTGGATACAAACTCCAATCAATGGTTGATGCATGAGTGAGTGTGAGTGCAATCTAGGCAAGTTCTGCACTTCACACACATGACAATTATTGTCATCTCATACACAACACAAAATAAATAAATAAATAAGAAAGATAGTGGAAGGAAGCAAAGCAAAGCATCTGCTCTGCTATCTGCTTGCTAAGCCATTGCCACATCCTTCTTTCTTTCTAGCTTTTTCTTCAGTCAGCCACTATGATCATGGATCAACCTTCATTTCAAATGCTTTGCATTTTTATTCATGACTTTATTATTATATCTTCTCATTTTTCACAGGCAAATTTAGCAACAAGGGAAATAATATTTATTTCAAAAAATATATATATTCTAGCGCCAGAGATATGTTATTGACATGTTATTAACATGTTATTGACTTGAGGGTCTCCTCCAATTCAACACCATTATCTTATTCATATCATTATTGATATGTTATTGATATGTTATTGACTTGATTTTCATTCATTTTTTAACATATACACAAGCAAAAATTAACATGCAAGTGAAGCACAAGGAAGAGATGCCAAATCCAACAACATTGATGGTACAAATTGGGGAAAACCTTTACTCTAACCCTAAACACAAATTCCATAAATTACTCACCAAATGCTGGTTATTGAACAATCGCAAGGTGTCTGTGCGGGGTCTTTGTGCGGCTTTGCAACACAAATGGAACCTATCACTTCCAACGACTACGGATTCTCTCCTTCCCCTTCCACTGCTTCGCCTCTTCACTATTTCGGAATCCACGCCTTTGCCCCTTCCACTCAAAATAAATACTTTTTAAGGGTTTAGAGAAAGGAGTTGCGTTCAACCGTTGCCTTCAACCATCGTTTACCGTTGCCTTCAACCGTCGTTAACAGTTGCCTTCAACCTTTTCTCAGAGCTTAGCGGTTTCTCAGAGCTATGGGTTTTAGAGCGATGAGTTTTTTCTGTTCAAACTTCGAACTTGCATCTTTTTTTAATATTTCGAACCAACTTCAATGCTGGATATTAAATTCGGGTTTGGGTTCCTCACTTACCCGATTGCAAAACTTTATCTCAATTCTCCCTAGCCCTTAGATTGATCTGATGGCTATAAAGTGAACCCCTTATAACTTAACACTTATAAGTTTCCACTCACTATAGAATCGGCCAAAAATTTGTAAGCGTCATAGAGTCAGGCCCACTGTTTCTTCGAGCCCTAAGCCCAATTGACGCAACTATCATGCCCAAATGACTAAAATACCCATATGCCCAACTTTTAATTCACAAATCAATATTCACTAGCCAGCCACAAACAGACCCACGATAGAGGAATTAATCGGAGAAAGAAATCAACGGTGAGAGCGCACTTCATTTACACTTCATTTACGCTCGCCAATTTACCCTTTTTCTAATTTGATATGTAAAGTCTTTTGTAGAAGGAATATATTTTTGAAATATTAAAATAAGAAGTAATGGAAGTTTTATAATAAAAATACCCACACGTTACTTTTATTCTTTTATTTCATATTACTTAAGTCATCTTGTTTTAGAAGTCTAATTAATAAAGGAAATTTCTTAGTATTTTATTTTGAAAGTTTCCCTAAATTCTTTGGAAAACAAAAGGTTTCCTAAATTTAAGAACGGGACTGATGTATTAAGGGATTTTTCTTTGGCTTAAAAAAAAATTCATAAAATCAGTATTTAATAACCCTAAGAGCAGCGTTCTGTTTAGGGAAAGCTTCAAAATAAGCATCCCTACAATACATGCCTATATAATCACCTGTATTTTTAATCTCACTACTTACAATCTCATCCCTACGCCAAGCCCTTAACCCTAAAATCCTCCCAGTCTTTTTCCCACCCTTCGACCGTGATACGTCACTTTTAAAGCCAATCGGTATGTATGTTTTTTTTTATTTATTTAAATTAAGGGTTTGTAGTACGCGATGCTTCTCAACAAAATTTGTGTGTTGTACTTCATTTATCTTTTATAAATTTCTACTTTTTTTTTTTTGGAGCTTTTCGTATTAGCGTACAACTCTTGTTCTTTTATCATACAATGTTGCATGTTATATTTGTTAAAAATTTATAAGCATCATAGATTCAGGCCCACTGTTGTTCGAGCCCTAATCCCATATGCCCGACTTTCAATTGACACACAACTATCAGCCCCAAAAAACTAAAATATTTAGGTCGTTATTTCACCTTTTTTTAATATTAAAAAAGGTATGTATGTTTTTCCAATGGTATGTATGTTTTTCCTTTTTCCTTTAAATTAAGGGTTTGTAGTACGCGATACGTCACTTTTAGTTCATATAGTAGAATTTCATTTTGTAAAATATCCTAGTTCTATTTTATTTGAAATTATGTTTGAGTTTGTTGCTCCATTTGGTTAATTGGGTGTATTTCTCAACAAAATTTGTGTGTTGTACTTCATTTATCTTTTATAAATTTCTACTCTTTTTTTTTTTGTTTGAGCTTTTCGTATTACCGTACAACGAGTGTTCTTTTACCATACAATGTGGCATGTTATATTTGTTAAATTATGAGACCACACATAAAGATACAAATGAATGCACCTAATGATCACAATGTCTACTTATTCTTACCTCTCTCTAATAATCCCAAAAATTTATAAGCATCACAGAGTCAGGCCCACTGTTGTTCGAGCCCTAATCCCTATTGACACACAACCATCAGCCCCAAAAACTAAAATATTTTGGAGGATGACCAGCCATGCCAATTGTTCGAGCCCTAATCCCATATGCCCGACTTTAATTTCATAAATCAATATTCACTAGCCACAGACAGACTTCGTTATTTTACCTTTTTTTAATATTAAAACTTTACTTTTATTATTTTATTTCATATTAATTAAGTTATCTTGTTTTAGAAGTCTAATTAATAAAGGATATTTCTTAGTATATATTTTGAAAGTTTCCCTAAATTCTTTAGGAAAAAAGAAGGGTTCCCTAAATTATGCCTCTGTCTTTAATTACATATAATAGTCTGTCTTCTCGTTTTTTTGGTCTCCATCTCTCTCTTTGTTTTTGATTTTTTGTGCGTTTAGGGTTCATAATTTGGAAGACTCTGTCATCGATGGGTGAATCAGTGAAGGATGTGCAATTCAAGGAGCTTGATAGCGTGGTCTGGCCCTCGGGGTGTGAGGCTTCGAAGCACATGGACGAGGTTACTTTTCATCTCTAACTGGGTTTTTTCTGTTGTTTGTGTGTGGTGGTGTTTTGTTTTTAATCTCTAATTGCTGATAAATATTGTAGGTTAAAGTTGCTAGGGTTGGTGGGTTAGTTAAGGCTGGAGAATCTGCTCCTGCTCCTACCAGTCTTGAGACAGTCCAAGAGTTAGCAAAAGAAACTGGATCTTCCGATGAGCAAATTCCAACCCAAAATGGGCTTGATGATGCCTTGAAAAGGCGGCTGCAGAAGCTTATTGACGATAATCTAGTCATGCTTTTCATGAAAGGAACCCCTGAGGAGCCCAAATGTGAATTTAGCAGAATGGCTGTTAATTTTTTGAATGATTATGAGGTCGAATTTGGAAGTTTTGATCTTCTTACAGACAATGAAGTCATGGAGGGGATACAGAAGTATTCCAACCGGCCGCAATTACCATATATCTATTTCGACGGGAGAGCTTGTGATTTACATCAGTTAAGGACTTTTCATTAGATTACACAATAGAAAAATTGCGCAAGAGAAAGCACTGAACTTTTGCCAAATGTGATTTTGATTTCGATAGAAGAAAAGATATTGAAGCATTTGCAATGTAATGTTTGATTCTTAAGTGTGTTTATTCGCGTGGCTAATTTCTGTTTCTTTTATGGTTTACTTTCTTTTTTGACAGTACACTCGGTTGGTGTGAGATATTAACCAATTGATCAATGGATGATGGATTTGTTTCAATAATATGATATTCCATTAAGAATTTTTAATGGGGTTACTTTCTGGACGTGAAATGAATATATAATCTACACACACTTTCCTCTCCGAATTCGTGTGTTTTGAATTCTATGGTGCCTTAACTGTTACTAGAAACATAATCTCATTTTTAATGATGTTGAAACCAAACAAAAAAATTCCAATTTGCATGAACATATTTTTGCGTATACACCAATGAATTTTGTATATGCATGAGCATATTTCTGTCTAGATTATGGTGAAGAACCCATTAAGAAAGAAGTTGTAGGTTTGCTGCTTTGTTCATGAATTCTACTGAGTATTTCACTTCCTCTGTTTGGTTCTGCATTGCAATTTGGGTGTCATAATGTTTCAGAAATGAGTGTAATGTTGGAAATCGAAAATTCTAATTCCTAAATTCCTAAATGTCACACAAAATTAATTTGTCAGATTTAAATTTCAATTCAAATCTATATGTACTTCATTATCATGTTGATTGGTTATATGATGACGAGCATTGCATATAGTTCATATATATTTGACAGTTTATATATAAATATTGAAACTTTAAAACTTTTTAAATTTTTATTTGAGTTGCTGGTATTTCATTTTTTTAGTAAATTTGACTCTTCCCCTTCAAATTAATATTTTCTCACCTACAACCCATCGTTTTATTTTTCTATAAATAAAACCCAATTTTTATAAGGAAAACTCGATGACTAGGATCCAACTCATCAAGTTTCCTAATCAACCTTGATGTGTTAAATGTTATATTTTTTAAATTCCTATAATAACCTTGATTACATTTTTAACGTGATTTGTTTAAGAAATTAGCTGCAATTCAATGCCGATTAATTGTATTTCAATTTTGCATAGATTCCAAGGATTTAATGGGTCAATTTTTTCCTTATTTTAAAAAAATGTAATTACTGCCGTATGGTTTGAATATACTCGTTGTTCCTATAAAAAAAAACAAGAATATATTCGTTTTTTTTCAAATTTGACTACTTGATCATTTCATATTTTAATTTTCAAATTGATAGCTTATTTATTTCCTTTTATTTATACCAATTTCCAAATTCAATAATTGTTATGGTTTTTGAAATTAATTTGTTCAAAGGGAAATAACATGTTATTCTCTATTTGACCCCTATTGTCATGTTTGGTACGCCTCACTGGACTGGACTGGGTTAAATAGCACTCGAAACCCTTGTTTGGTAAGAGACAAGACTAACTTAAATGAGACTGTATAGTCCAATAGTGAAAAAAAACGCCTCACTTGCTCGTCTAATACAGTGAGCTTGAAAAATGGTTCGCTAAATAGCACGCTTGCTAAATAGAACGCGTGAGTCCGGCGCCTCTCTTTAGAAAATATTAGAATTTTATTTGTTTTCTTTTAATTATTGTTTTAGATCTTTGAATGGTTTTTTTTTTTGCAGCATTTATTTTTTTTAGATAAAAATCATTAAAATATTACAATAATTTTTTTGATATTGCATTTGGAAAATCAAACTATAGTAATTTACAAATGTTTGATTTTTATTTTTTTTATATTGAAACAAGTTTAATAATTCATGATGTGATGCTTTCTTTATCGCAAGCAATTTTTACCTTGTCAAATTATATTTTTCAGTTTGAAATCAAAACTCAAATATACACAAATTATATATATATATATATATATATATATATATATATATATATATATATTTATATATATATATATATTGCCAGATATTGTTATAAATCTTTGAATTGGGTTTCTTTGTAGCATTTATTTATCTTTTAGGTCAGAAAACCTAATTAAATTTAAATATTATAAGAATTATTTTTTAGTTCGACACATCACCAAACATAGGTCTTCACTATTTTTACAATCTGCAGCACCAAATGTAAGTCAGTATTTAATCTAGCTTAGGCCAATCCAAGACAGTCCCAGAATTAAGTCTAGTCCGTGACAGTCCGTCATGCCAAACGACCCCTATGTGTTTAGGTACATGAATTTACCTACATTTTTTCTTAGCAACCTATGCCTCTAGGTAGGTAAATTAATATACAACCAACTAAGGTGCTACTTTTTTTTTAGCTACCTATGCCTCTAGGTAGGTAAATTAATATACAACAAAGTAAGGTAAATCCTTAGGGAAAAACAAAACTATGGGTAAATAATTTACCTATACGCATTTATAGGTATTTTTACCTATGGGTAAATAATGTACCTATATTTTCTATAAATTATTGTGTACTTATTTTTTAATTTGTGAAAAATGTACGGAAATTTCAATTACAAAGTAACTGACCTAGTTTTTAATTTTTTTTGCGGTAAATAATATACCTATATTTTATTTAAATAATATACCTATATTTTTATACGTATATATTTATATTTTTCATAGTTACATTATTGGAGAAGTAATTTACATAATTTTTTTTTTTGCAATTTTAAGGGGCGAAATGTTAGAGGGAATGGCAACCAAAAGAAATGGGGGATTGATATGCTATTAATAGGGAGTATTAATTACAATTATAGCAGTTATTGAAATGCTTGAAATAAATTATAAATAAAATATGAAGTTTGGTGGCAACGATATAAAACATAGGAAAACTATGACCTCTTATATCCTACTGGTCATTTAAGTTTGCAATTGGGTTTTACACATAGATTTATAGAGTGATAGGTATATGTCTAGGAAATAGAAAATGTAGGGACCCATATTGGACATGCCCTAAATTTTTTCATATTAAATTTTATAAATTTTATTTATGATTTGCATGCTAATTGATAATAATTTGGATTTTTTTTTTAAATTGTTGAATGGCATTAAGTAATGGTGTAAGTTTGTATTAGATTATGTTAGGGTTCTAGTTTAAATTTAGCATAAGGCCTTCAAAATCTCAAGAGCGGCCCTACATCCATTCCAGACGAGCGAGAGAGAGAGAGAGAGAGAGAGAGAGATATGTATATATATATATATATATATATATATATATATATGGGGGCGGATCCGTGGCACTATATTTATACACAAGTTTTGACACAATTTTTGGGCCATTAGATTACTCCATTTTTAATGGATGAGATTAAACCTTTTGACATAAAAAAAATTATTTAAAATATTTTTCTCTCTCATCTATCAATTTTCTTGAAAAGGTAAATTTCTCTCACCGAAGTAATTTTTTTTTCTCTCCTCTTTCTTCTTTTTTCTGTTTACAAGAGCAGGGCGACACATTCTTATGTGTTAAGGCTTTTAATGGCTTGGTTCAAAGTTTGGAGTTTCAGAAATGAAGCTACACAAAACAAATATAAAATTGCCAACAGCTAGTCCTCACTCATGTTGGTTGAAAGAGAAGATTAAAATCCCTAAATCCAAAACCCAAAAATTCAGAAACATGAACAACAATTTGAAAGAAAGAGAAAGAATTATATAGAAAGATCAACAAGTTTTTTTTTTTGTCTGATGAAAGAAAGTGTTAGCAGAAAACGTGATGGGGAAGAGAAAGAGGAGAGAGAGAGAGAGAAAAAATGCTTTTGTGAGAAAAATTTAAATTTCCGAGAAAATAGGGAGAAGAGAGAGAAAAATACTTTAATTATTTTTTATGTAAAAAAATTATTTCAGATTTAATCTCATCCATTGAAAGTGGAGTAATCTAATGGCCCAAAAATTGTGTCAAAACTTGTGTATAAAATATGGTGCCACGGATCCACCCCATATATAGGGGGCGGATCCGTGGCACTATATTTATACACAAGTTTTGACACAATTTGTGGGCCATTAGATTACTCCATTTTTAATGGATGAGATTAAACCTTTTGACATAAAAAAATTATTTAAAATATTTTTTCTCTCTCATCTATCAATTTTCTTGAAAAGGTAAATTTCTCTCACCGAAGTAATTTTTGTTTCTCTCCTCTTTCTTGTTATCTGCCAACTCTCTCTTTCATCGGACCCAAAAACCTTCTTGCTCCTCTGTTTCTTTCTCTCTATCTCTCAATTTTTTTTGCTTTAACCGCTCGAAGTCTTGTCTCTTGATCTTCTAATGAGAGTCGAAGAATTGTACAATAATTGTGAAGATTTTTGTTTGCCGTAGTACTATTTTCTTTTTTGTCAATGATAATTCCATTCCAAACGCTGGAGAGCAAAAAGGAAACACAGCCAGACTGAAAACAAAGAAAGCTGAAGGCAAAACACGCCCAGCAAGCAAGAAAGAAACAAACTAAGAAAATCCTACATATTAGGTGAAAAGTCCCAAGTTTGCATTGGTTTTTCGTCTTTTTTTTCGCACAAACTTCCTTACCGCTACTATCTGTAAGACTTGAGAAATGGTGGTAAAATTGATTTGCATAACTCCAATTTACAAGTTTTTCTTTTTACAAGAGCAGGGCGATACATTCTTATGTGTTAAGGCTTTTAATGGCTTGGTTCAAAGTTGGGAGTCTCAGAAATGAAGCTACACAAAACAAATATAAAATTGCCAACAGCTAGTCCTCACTCATGTTGGTTGAAAGAGAAGATTAAAATCCCTAAATCCAAAACCCAAAAATTCAGAAACATGAACAACAATTTGAAAGAAAGTTGAAGATGATGTACTTGGAAGGGTCACTACTCTTCCAAAATTTACCGTCTACATAGGTAAATCGATACATAATATGTGGTCAGTTTAAGTTTCTGCGAAATTGGCAAGTGAAAGGCGTTCCTCTAGTTTTATAGGAACAAAAGATTATCTTAGACTGAAGATGGTTGTTTTATAGGAAAAAATCTCTTGCAATATCTAATACGTGGCCCTAGATGGACTGAATACAAGAAAGAAAGAAAAAAAAAGTCACAAATTTCGGAAGTGGCGTATTGAGACTCAAAATCAAAGGAAACGTAAAACAAAGGAAAAACTACATTAATTAACTTCCTTTACGAGAAAACGAAAATCCCAAACCAAATCGGAAAATCAAAACTAGAAATTAATGCCCTGCTTATTAAAGATCCGTGCATTGGGGTTCATTAGTGTTTAATGATAATTTATTATTCAAAAATTATATGGTCGGTTGAAAAAGGGTCGTGATCCAACCCACGCCTATACAAGAAATAAGTAAGAATCGCCTTCTTTCATTCTCCCACAACTCACCCTAAAGCCAAGCTCTTTGTTTTTTCTCTAACAACCCTAAACCCAAACCCCAAGCTCTACACAACACAACCATGGACAACGTCTCATGTATGGAGGCCCTGAAACTGGATTCCCAGTCGGAGGTGATCGATAAGGACGGCGGCGGAAAGGACCTTTTCTCGCCAGCTATGATCCCCCTCAATACGCCAAAAATCGGTATGTATGCTTTTCCTTTTTCTTTTACTTGGGTTCTAAATTTTATGCCACAACTTTTGTGTATGAAAAATTAGCAGGGGCAGAACCCTTGCCTCCACTCAGTCATGTTGTTCTATTTGATTTGGGAATACTTTTAGAGTAAAATTATTTATGAGTTCCTTGCTCCATTTGGTTAATCGAGTGTATTTCTCAACAAACAAACAAAATTGTGTTATGCGTTTCTCTTTTATTTTATGGGAGGTAATTGAAGTTGTTGGCATGTTGTTTTTATTTTATTTTTGTTGGTGAAATTCGAGGATGTTCTCTTTTTTCGCTTTTGTATTTAACAATGTATAATTGCATGAGAACAGGGAGCAAGCCTGAAAAATCAGAGGATGATGAAGAATCAGAATCAGAGGATGATGAAGAATCAGAGACTGAAGAATCAGAGGATGAAGAAATTGGTATACTTTTGGAATAATTTTTTTTATTTATAAATAGAAGCGATAGTCTAACTATATTATTGGTAAGCAATAGCCTCCCCCCTCCTCCCTCATAATCTTATTGGTAAGCTTTTGATTTTAGCTAGGGACAAAAAAAATGCGACTGCAGCTTCTCTATTTACATTTCTTTTTTCTTTTTTTTCTCCCTTTTGACATAATATCTACGTATCTGTAGTTATTCTATGCGCTGTGCTCCTAATACTGATGTTTAGGTTTTATCATCTTCATTCATTCATTGTCTTAAAAAAAAATGATTATTCTATTTTGCTTTCAATGTATTTAACAATGGATCTACAAATTGCACACAGGTGAATGTAAGTATGTATTGTTTAAAGGTGGGTGACCACTATACGCAACTATGCTCTTACATGTATGAAGTCCCAGAGAACGCAATTGTTGGCGAGAGTTGTGTGGTTACATGTCTCGTATGTGGCTGCCTCTTTAGAGACTCACGTTGTGCTAATTGTGGCATAAGCCTAGGACGTGCACGTATCAAGTATTGTTCAATCTGTGAGAAGCGAGGTGAACACTTGCCTTTTGAGTGCCCGAAACGCGATAGGAATTCTGGTTTTACTTACAACCCTTATAATGGTTCTTTTTCTGTCAAGATTCACCCTTTGAAACCAATAGAGAAGGCATAGTTAATCGTACTCTAGAGTTAAAGCAAAATAGAAAGGAGTGCTCTTTTATGTCGTTTGCCGTAAACATCATGTATCCTATCATTTTGATGTCTACATCGTGTATTGTTTTTATCACAAATGATTGCAATTTGAAGTACATGGTCTATTATATTCTTATGCTTGAAATGGTTTTTATCCCATGATTTTGTTTTCCTCTTATGGGGTTAGTATACTTTATTTTCATTTAAAGACTTGCTAAATAACTAGACATGAATGGGTGTCTCAGACAGAAATGGGGGGTGTAGGATGGGTGGTGCGTGATCCATATGGATGGATGATTCAAGCGGGAGGCAAGGGTAACATGCGGGGTGGGTCAGCGTTGGCGATGGAGGCTGAAGCCATTCGAGAAGCAATGATGGCATGTGTCCAGGGTGGTTGGTCTAAGTTAGAGGTTGAATCTGATTCTTTACAAATTATTCGTATGCTTTGTGGGAAGTGGAAGATTGATATGGCTGTGGAGGCCATTATTTTTGACATAAAGCAATTGGTGGGGCAATTTCAGCATTGTGTTTTCTTGTATACCCCTCGTCATTGTAACAAGGCTGCGCATAAAATTGCGGCCTTTGTGTCTAGAGTTGGCGGAATCCATACTTGGGATGATTTATGGCCTGAGTGGATTTTTGATATTCTTGCTAGTGATGTAAACCTTACTATTCGTCTTTAATAATAATCTTTCATCGTTTGGGAAAAAAAAAAAAAAAACAACTAGACATGAATGACCAAGGTTTGAATTGAATGACGACTTGGTAGAATAACAACGGTAAAATGGAAAAGTTTAGTAATATATATGACAATAATGAGTTAAATGTCGGGGCGAAGAATAAGGATCGAGTAGAAATACATTCAAAGATATTAATAGTTGTAATAGAAGATATGTCATATGTTGTTTTAGATGTGTTGAGTAAGGAGAAACCTGAAAGGCTGTGCTTTACTCTTTAGTTAATTGCACAGTAACCATAATCACCTATAGAGACTTTTGGTCTACGTGGGTTTATGTTCTGCGATCTAGTTAACGCTGGGTCTTGTTTTCTTATGCTTCTATAAGTTTTGGATAGATAAGTCCAGATTAATAGATTGTTGAAGGTTTCAAGGCTTAAAAAAAGTCATATCTTGATGAAGGCATTTATGTGTCAATTACTTTTCTCTTGAAATATGGAGATTGAAATTGGCACCAGTTGATTCACGCAGAGGTCTGCGAATCAAAATCTATACTATTGTCTTGGGCTAGGGAGGAGACATATTGGCACCAGCGATCTCGAGTGAAATGGCTTAATGAAGGAGACAGGAATACAGCTTTTTTTCATCACTCCACCATTGCTCGACGGCGACAGAACCGTATTTTGCGAATCCAAGGGAATAATGGCCAGTGGTACTCCGGGCAAAATGCTACAAGAAGAGTGATTGAGGAACATTTTAAAGGCCTATTCTCAACTGATGGTGTGGAGGATGATTTGGATATCCTATCTTGTGTGGATCCTGTTGTCACAGAGGACACTAACACTGCTCTATTACAGGAAATTTCCTCTCAAGAAATTAAAGATGCAGCAATGCAAATGGGATCTCTTAAGGCCCCGGGGCCGGACGGATATCAAGGGATTTTCTACCATCATTATTGGGACATAATCCATAGGGAGGTTCAAGGCTTTGTGAAGGATTTTTTTGCTGAAAGCTGTAATCCCACTATCCTAAACAGCACCAACATTGTATTAATCCCCAAAGTCCCAAATCCTGAGTCTGTTACTCATTATCGTCCAATTAGCCTATGTAACTATTCCTACAAAATTATCTCTAAAGTTATGGCCAACAGATTGAAACAGTTTCTACCTGAGATTATTTCCCCTGCTCAAAATGCTTTTGTCCCAAACCGACAAATACAAGACAATATCCTTCTTGCTCATGAGGCTTTCCATCTTTTGAAGCTTAGAAAATCCACCAAGTCTTTTGAATTGGGCATGAAACTGGATATGAATAAAGCATATGACAGAGTCGAATGGAATTTTTTGGAGGCCATGATGAGGAAGTTGGGCTTTGATGAGAAGTGGGTGCGGCTGACCATGAGCTTGGTTAAATCGGTGGAGTTAGCATTGGTTATTAATGGCAAGCCAGGAAGCTATTTCAAGCCAACCCGCGGGATCCGTCAAGGCGACCCCCTTTCCCCTTATTTGTTCCTTTTTGTAAGTGAGGCCTTATCTTCCTTAATAAAAAAAGCATGTGATACGCAGCTATTGCAGGGTCTCTCTTTTTGCAGGAATGGCCCGATCCTTTCTCACCTTCTCTTCGCGGATGATGCCTTATTCTTTCTCAAGGCAAATGCTCAAAATTGTCGCAATATGATGAATCTTCTAAATGGGTACTGCAGAGCCTCAGGACAACAGATCAATTTGGGAAAATCTAGTGTTTTCTTTAGTCCCAACACTCCTGAAGATTTAAAAAGAGAGCTGGAATCTATCCTAGGTATGCCAACTGTTATGGATACTGGGAAATACCTGGGCTTGCCTACTCTTTGGGGCAGGTCAAAGAGTGAGGCTCTAAACTTTGTGAAGGAAAGGTTGCTGCAAAAGATTGGAGGATGGAAGCAAGGTTTATTATCACAAGCCGGAAGGGACATTCTAATCAAATCAATCGCACAGGCAGTTCCAACTTACCCCATGGGAATTTTTAAGTTTCCCAAATCTTTCTGTCAAAAGCTGGAGCAAGAGATTGCAAAATTCTGGTGGGGTCAAAAACAAGATGAGACAAAAGTGCATTGGATCAGTTGGGCTACTTTGGGGCTTCCAAAGAAACAGGGAGGCATGGGATTCAGAGATTTTAATGATTTCAATTTGGCCTTGCTAGCCAAGCAATGTTGGAGATTAATCATGGAGCCAAACTCCCAATGGGCTCAACTCTTGAAGGCTCGTTATTTCCCGGAATGCAGTTTTTTGGAGGCAAAGAAAGGTGGACGAGCTTCTTGGGCTTGGGCAAGCTTGCTTGAGGGAAGAAAGATCATTCTTCAGGGAGCTCGGTGGCAAATTCTAAATGGTAGACAAGCAAAGCTTTGGACGGACTGTTGGATTCCCTCCCTTCATGACGGTAAACTCCACCCCAACTTACAGGCCTCGGTCGATCCCAACACTAGGGTGGAAACTTTAATTGATTGGGATTCCAAAACCTGGAACCTAACCCCGATTGAAGCTTCAATTACTAACGAGGAGAAGCTTGCTATCCAGCTTATCCCTATAGGGAATGGAAGGGAGGACGACAGATTAGTTTGGCCTGGGGAAAAGAATGGCAAATTTTCAGTACGGTCCGGGTACCATTGCATCCATGCCCTGCAGGTTGAGACCACTGCCAGAAACGCCTCCACATCATCACGGATAGACCCCTTGGTATGGAAAAATATTTGGAAAGCTGAGGTTCCGCCAAAGATAAAAAACTTTCTATGGCGTGCGACTCATGGTAGACTGCCTACGGCAATGGCTCTCTACAAACGCAAAATTGCTCGAACCCCATTATGTCCCATATGCCAAGCTCATGAGGAATCTATTGAACACTTGCTTCTCTTTTGCCTGTGGGTAGAATTGATTTGGTTTGGTGGCCCTCTTAATTATAAAATTGACAAACAGGGAATTACCACCTTTGACCAATGGTTGCTGAAATGTACCACGGATGGGCTCCAAACTAAGGAGGAAAAAGGGCACATATCATGCATTATTGCTGTTACATGCTGGATTATTTGGAAAACAAGGAATCGTTTTGTGTTTGATCTATGTAAACCACAACCTCTTTTGGCCATCAAAACCATTCTTTCTCAAGTGGAGGAGCTGGCTGTGTTGAATAGCAGAAAGATCGTGAGGAGGTCTTGCGACGGACCCCCTCCAAGTCCTACCTCTTGGACTGCACCGGAAGCCCATGTTATTAAAGTTAACTTTGATGCTGCTTGGTCGGCATCCTCTGGCAAAGCAGGAGCAGGTCTTATGGCACGAAATGCCAATGGCGAGTTCAGGGGAGCGAAATGCCTATCTTTCCATGCGGACTCTGCGATCATGGCTGAGGCAATTGCTGGTTTTGAGGGTTGCAAATGGGCATATGAGCTGGGCTTATCAGAGGTTTGCTTTGAATCTGACTCCAAAGAACTGATCGAGAGCGTGAAAGGAAACATAAAGCGTGGTAGATGGAATCTCTATCCACTTCTATCAAGGATCCGTGAATACAACTCCAATTTCTCAAACTGTAACTGGGTTTGGACCAGTAGGAAAAACAATGAAGCGGCAGATCACCTTGCGTCGCTGGCACTATCGAGGTCGAGTCCGGAAGTCTGGGTATCCAGGCCCCCCACCTCTCTTGTGCATATCTTAAATCGTGACGGCCTCCCCTGCCCTCCTTCAGCCTCCACATAGCATGTGCTGTTCAAGATGGCCAAGACTCTCTGTTTTTGGATTGTCGAACCACTCCCACACTGTGGGGCTCTTTCTTGTAGCAGCTTGTATGGGTCTATTGAGTTTTTTTGCTGTGCATGCACTTCTGTTTCTGTCGCATGGCGTTGCTTTCCTCTCTTTGAGTTGTAATCTGTTGGGTTGCTCTCCTGTTATTGAAAGCTCTTATTGACCAAAAAAAAAAAAAAATACTATTGTCTTGTTTCCATCCTTTTCTTTTTGGTTTCCCTGTTCTTATTTTGGTGCATTGCATTTGCAGGACTGTAATGATTTTTGGTAACTCTGTACAGCTACATTGAAATAGTTTATTCTTTTTGGTCAGTCAATTGCAATGTGACTGAGGTGGGTTTTAATTCACAAAGACCCAATTACTTATAAACCGAGTAAGGCAACAAATTAACACTAGCACCCAAATCCAATAATACATGAGTGGAGTATTAGTTTGAAGAATTGCACTTACATTTTCAGTTAAAAATGCGGTCTTATCAACATTGTGCTTTCTTTTGATTAGGGGTGGGTATTCAAACCGGTGAACTGGAAATCCGAACCGAACCGCACCGAACCAAACTGAAAAAAACCGAGTTGACCAAAAAGTCAACAACCGATCAAAAACCGAACAGGGCCGGTTTGGATCGGTTTTGGTTCCGGTTCTATGTCTTCAAACCGGTCTAATTAAAAAATATATAATTTCAATATTTATTTATATTCAATACTATATTTTTAATCTCATAACTAATATTTATCCAAGTTCAATTTCAAAATATCTCTCTTTTCTAGCTTTAATATTTATTTTTATATGAAATTGAATAATTTGTTAATTTTCAAGTAAAAAAATAAAATTTCAGTTGAAAATTGTATTAAAGAATAATTTAAAAAAATAATTTTTATAAACCGGTTCAAAATTGAACCGGAACGAAACCAAACCAAACAGTTTTTGAAATTTTTTTATTAAAACCGAACCGAACCAAACCGAATTAATGGTACAAATCGATTCTAATTTGAGGTAAAAACCGGTCCAAACCGAACCATGCCCACCCCTACTTTTGACAGTGCATTAATCCTTTAAAAAAAATTAATATGACGGAATTTGTTTTATAGCATTCAAAAGTGGTATATTGATTTTCATTTGTTTTAAAAACCTCCAAAAGTGGTATTTTTTTTCGAGTATAGCTGCGGGGCTATACGCTTTAAATATATTATACTTAAAATGTATAGCCGACCGGCTATACTATATATATATATATATATATATATATATATCTCTCTCTCTCTCTCTCTCTCTCTCTCTCTCTCTCTCTCGCTCGTCTGGAATGGATGTAGGGCCGCTCTTTAGATTTTGAAGGCCTTATGCTAAATTTAAACTAGAACCCTAACATAATCTAATACAAACTTACACCATTACTTAATGCCATTCAACAATTTTAAAAAAAAAATACAAATTATTATCAATTAGCATGCAAATCATAAATAAAATTTAATATGAAAAAATTTAGGGCATGTCCAATATGGGTCCCTACATTTTCTATTTCCTAGACATATACCTATCACTCTATAAATCTATGTGTAAAACCCAATTGCAAACTTAAATGACCAATAGGATATAAGAGGTCATAGTATTCCTATGTTTTACATCGTTGCCACCAAACTTCATATTTTATTTATAATTTATTTCAAGCATTTCAATAACTGCTATAATTGTAATTAATACTCCCTATTAATAGCATATCAATCCCCCATTTCTTTTGGTTGCCATTCCCTCTAACATTTCGCCCCTTAAAATTGCAAAAAAAAAAAAATTATGTAAATTACTTATCCAATAATGTAACTATGAAAAATATAAATATAAATATATACGTATAAAAATATAGGTATATTATTTAAATAAAATATAGGTATATTATTTACCGCAAAAAAAATTAAAAACTAGGTCAGTTACTTTGTAATTGAAATTTCCATACATTTTTCACAAATTAAAAAATAGGTACACAATAATTTATAGAAAATATAGGTACATTATTTACCCATAGGTAAAAATACCTATAAATGCGTATAGGTAAATTATTTACCCATAGTTTTTTTTTTCCCTAAGGATTTACCTTACTTTGTTGTATATTAATTTACCTACCTAGAGGCATAGGTAGCTAAAAAAAAAGTAGCACCTTAGTTGGTTGTATATTAATTTACCTACCTAGAGGCATAGGTTGCTAAGAAAAAATGTAGGTAAATTCATGTACCTAAACACATAGGGGTCGTTTGGCACGACAGACTGTCACGGACTAGACTTAATTCTGGGACTGTCTTGGATTGGCCTAAGCTAGATTAAGTACTGACTTACATTTGGTGCTGCAGATTGTAAAAATAGTGAAGACCTATGTTTGGTGATGTGTCAAACTAAAAATTAATTCTTATAATATTTAAATTTAATTAGGTTTTCTGACCTAAAAGATAAATAAATGCTACAAAGAAACCCAATTCAAAGATTTATAACAATATCTGGCAATATATATATATATATATAATTTGTGTATATTTGAGTTTTGATTTCAAACTGAAAAATATAATTTGACAAGGTAAAAATTGCTTGCGATAAAGAAAGCATCACATCATGAATTATTAAACTTGTTTCAATATAAAAAAAATAAAAATCAAACATTTGTAAATTACTATAGTTTGATTTTCCAAATGCAATATCAAAAAAATTATTGTAATATTTTAATGATTTTTATCTAAAAAAAATAAATGCTGCAAAAAAAAAAAAACCATTCAAAGATCTAAAACAATAATTAAAAGAAAACAAATAAAATTCTAATATTTTCTAAAGAGAGGCGCCGGACTCACGCGTTCTATTTAGCAAGCGTGCTATTTAGCGAACCACTTTTCAAGCTCACTGTATTAGACGAGCAAGTGAGGCGTTTTTTTCACTATTGGACTATACAGTCTCATTTAAGTTAGTCTTGTCTCTTACCAAACAAGGGTTTCGAGTGCTATTTAACCCAGTCCAGTCCAGTGAGGCGTACCAAACATGACAATAGGGGTCAAATAGAGAATAACATGTTATTTCCCTTTGAACAAATTAATTTCAAAAACCATAACAATTATTGAATTTGGAAATTGGTATAAATAAAAGGAAATAAATAAGCTATCAATTTGAAAATTAAAATATGAAATGATCAAGTAGTCAAATTTGAAAAAAAACGAATATATTCTTGTTTTTTTTTATAGGAACAACGAGTATATTCAAACCATACGGCAGTAATTACATTTTTTTAAAATAAGGAAAAAATTGACCCATTAAATCCTTGGAATCTATGCAAAATTGAAATACAATTAATTGGCATTGAATTGCAGCTAATTTCTTAAACAAATCACGTTAAAAATGTAATCAAGGTTATTATAGGAATTTAAAAAATATAACATTTAACACATCAAGGTTGATTAGGAAACTTGATGAGTTGGATCCTAGTCATCGAGTTTTCCTTATAAAAATTGGGTTTTATTTATAGAAAAATAAAACGATGGGTTGTAGGTGAGAAAATATTAATTTGAAGGGGAAGAGTCAAATTTACTAAAAAATGAAATACCAGCAACTCAAATAAAAATTTAAAAAGTTTTAAAGTTTCAATATTTATATATAAACTGTCAAATATATATGAACTATATGCAATGCTCGTCATCATATAACCAATCAACATGATAATGAAGTACATATAGATTTGAATTGAAATTTAAATCTGACAAATTAATTTTGTGTGACATTTATGAATTTAGGAATTAGAATTTTCGATTTCCAACATTACACTCATTTCTGAAACATTATGACACCCAAATTGCAATGCAGAACCATACAGAGGAAGTGAAATACTCAGTAGAATTCATGAACAAAGCAGCAAACCTACAACTTCTTTCTTAATGGGTTCTTCACCATAATCTAGACAGAAATATGCTCATGCATATACAAAATTCATTGGTGTATACGCAGAAATATGTTCATGCAAATTGGAATTTTTTTGTTTGGTTTCAACATCATTAAAAATGAGATTATGTTTCTAGTAACAGTTAAGGCACCATAGAATTCAAAACACACGAATTCGGAGAGGAAAGTGTGTGTAGATTATATATTCATTTCACGTCCAGAAAGTAACCCCATTAAAAATTCTTAATGGAATATCATATTATTGAAACAAATCCATCATCCATTGATCAATTGGTTAATATCTCACACCAACCGAGTGTACTGTTAAAAAAGAAAGTAAACCATAAAAGAAACAGAAATTAGCCACGCGAATAAACACACTTAAGAATCAAACATTACATTGCAAATGCTTCAATATCTTTTCTTCTATCGAAATCAAAATCACATTTGGCAAAAGTTCAGTGCTTTCTCTTGCGCAATTTTTCTATTGTGTAATCTAATGAAAAGTCCTTAACTGATGTAAATCACAAGCTCTCCCGTCGAAATAGATATATGGTAATTGCGGCCGGTTGGAATACTTCTGTATCCCCTCCATGACTTCATTGTCTGTAAGAAGATCAAAACTTCCAAATTCGACCTCATAATCATTCAAAAAATTAACAGCCATTCTGCTAAATTCACATTTGGGCTCCTCAGGGGTTCCTTTCATGAAAAGCATGACTAGATTATCGTCAATAAGCTTCTGCAGCCGCCTTTTCAAGGCATCATCAAGCCCATTTTGGGTTGGAATTTGCTCATCGGAAGATCCAGTTTCTTTTGCTAACTCTTGGACTGTCTCAAGACTGGTAGGAGCAGGAGCAGATTCTCCAGCCTTAACTAACCCATCAACCCAAGCAACTTTAACCTACAATATTTATCAGCAATTAGAGATTAAAAACAAAACACCACCACACACAAACAACAGAAAAAACCCAGTTAGAGATGAAAAGTAACCTCGTCCATGTGCTTCGAAGCCTCACACCCCGAGGGCCAGACCACGCTATCAAGCTCCTTGAATTGCACATCCTTCACTGATTCACCCATCGATGACAGAGTCTTCCAAATTATGAACCCTAAACGCACAAAAAATCAAAAACAAAGAGAGAGATGGAGACCAAAAAAACGAAAAGACAGACTATTATATGTAATTAAAGACAGAGGCATAATTTAGGGAACCCTTCTTTTTTCCTAAAGAATTTAGGGAAACTTTCAAAATATATACTAAGAAATATCCTTTATTAATTAGACTTCTAAAACAAGATAACTTAATTAATATGAAATAAAATAATAAAAGTAAAGTTTTAATATTAAAAAAAGGTAAAATAACGAAGTCTGTCTGTGGCTAGTGAATATTGATTTATGAAATTAAAGTCGGGCATATGGGATTAGGGCTCGAACAATTGGCATGGCTGGTCATCCTCCTAAATATTTTAGTTTTTGGGGCTGATAGTTGTGTGTCAATAGGGATTAGGGCTCGAACAACAGTGGGCCTGACTCTGTGATGCTTATAAATTTTTGGGATTATTAGAGAGAGGTAAGAATAAGTAGACATTGTGATAATTAGGTGCATTCATTTGTATCTTTATGTGTGGTCTCATAATTTAACAAATACAACATGCCACATTGTATGATAAAAGAACACTCGTTGTACGGTAATACGAAAAGCTCAAACAAAACAAAAAAAAGAGTAGAAATTTATAAAAGATAAATGAAGTACAACACACAAATTTTGTTGAGAAATACACCCAATTAACCAAATGGAGCAACAAACTCAAACATAATTTCAAATCAAATAGAACTAGGATATTTTACAAAATGAAATTCTACTATATGAACTACAAGTGACGTATCGCGTACTACAAACCCTTAATTTAAAGGAAAAAGGAAAAATATACATACCATTGGAAAAACATACATACCTTTTTTAATATTAAAAAAAGGTGAAATAACGACCTAAATATTGTAGTTTTTTGGGGCTGATAGTTGTGTGTCAATTGAAAGTCGGGCATATGGGATTAGGGCTCGAACAACAGTGGGCCTGAATCTATGATGCTTATAAATTTTTAACAAATATAACATGCAACATTGTATGATAAAAGAACAAGAGTTGTACGCTAATACGAAAAGCTCCAAAAAAAAAAGTAGACATTTATAAAAGATAAATGAAGTACAACACACAAATTTTGTTGAGAAGCATCGCGTACTACAAACCCTTAATTTAAATAAAAAAGAAAAAACATACATACCGATTGGCTTCAAAAGTGACGTGTCACGGTCGAAGGGTGGGAAAAAGACTGGGAGGATTTTAGGGTTAAGGGCTTGGCGTAGGGATGAGATTGTAAGTAGTGAGATTAAAAATACAGGTGATTATATAGGCATGTATTGTAGGTATGCTTATTTTGAAGCTTTCCCTAAACAGAACGCTGCTCTTAGGGTTCTTAAATTTAGGAAACCTTTTGTTTTCCAAAGAATTTAGGGAAACTTTCAAAATAAAATACTAAGAAATTTCCTTTATTAATTAGACTTCTAAAACAAGATGACTTAAGTAATATGAAATAAAAGAATAAAAGTAACGTGTGGGTATTTTTATTATAAAACTTCCATTACTTCTTATTTTTATATTTCAAAAATATATTCCTTCTACAAAAGACTTTACATATCAAATTAGAAAAAGGGTAAATTGGCGAGCGTAAATGAAGTGCGCTCTCACCGTTGATTTCTTTCTCCGATTAATTCCTCTATCGTGGGTCTGTTTGTGGCTGGCTAGTGAATATTGATTTGTGAATTAAAAGTTGGGCATATGGGTATTTTAGTCATTTGGGCATGATAGTTGCGTCAATTGGGCTTAGGGCTCGAAGAAACAGTGGGCCTGACTCTATGCCGCTTACAAATTTTTGGGATTGAGAATTAAAGAGATTGTCACATGCACAAATTGCGTACTCATGCCCAATTTTAATTTAAGAAAAATTAGTATATAGTGATAATAATTATTTATAAAAAAAACTTTAATATGGTAAATGGTCTATTTTTTTTTTGGGCTAAGTGAGTGAGTTTTAAATTTTGTTTTGTTAATGGTCAATGAGTAAGCTCAAATAGGAACACAAATAGAAGCCTTCATTTTTTAAGTCGAACTTTATTCATATTATTTTAAGTTGGTACACAAATAGAAGCCTTCATTTTTTTGGCACTTTGGTTTCCGTAATTTCAATTTTATCATTGTAGTTTCAATTCGGAGCAATTGAAGGACATGTTTCAATTCATGTTGATTCCCCCAATTCCTGTGGAGTTTTGACCACATGCCCATCACTTGGAAGGTTATTTTAGTTCACTCAAGCCATCTAATAGTAAAACACAAGCTGAAGCTCTTTCCATTCACTTTAGGAGCAATTTCGAAAACATTTGCATCTTTGGGTTAAAATTTTGGTGTATTGGGAGGAATTTAGCTCGAGTGGACCAAAATACCCCTCCATATGAAGGGAACCTTGTCAAAACTTAATGGAATTGGGAGAAATTTTGACATACATTGAAACGTGTTCTTGAAATATTTCGAATTGACTACTACAAGGATAAAACTAAAAAATTTAAAAATTATAATTAAAACTATGAGGACCAAAATGATAATGCCATCTGAACTTAATTTATGGTTTTGTGGTTTCTTGAACTCTTGAGCTTTCAATTGGGGACTTGCGTGGAGTCGGATTGTGATGTCCATGTCGTTGGAAGAGGTAATGCAGTTAACAAGTTCATAATTTTGTATTCTAATAAAATGCTTAGCCATTATTTGTTACAATATTACTGTTCACTTCTAAAAGAACTATGGAGTAGTTGTTGAACCACATGTTTGAACTGCGGTATCAAGTAGCGCAGATGTACATGGTTGGAAGATGCAACAACAGAACACGACCAGTACTGAAGGGGTTGAAATATTGGAGAACAAATCCTTTCTAATAGGTGCGTGAACCTTAGGGATGTTTTGTGATATATATTTATATATATATATATATATATATATATATATATATATATATATATATATATATATGCCACGTCAGCAAATGAACAGAGTTTTTGACGGAACCTAACGGCAGGGACCATTTGTGATCACACATACTAACCTTGAGGACCACGAATGACACAAAAAAAAAAAAAACAAACATTAAGGTGCAATCTGATAGTTTCGTAAACTTTAGGGACGTTTTGTGATATTAAACCTTTTTTAAAAACTGATATTCCAGAGTGTAAAGTTTTAATTAATTAGTTTTTAGCATTCCTTGACATCTGTTTAACTTTTTGTAATAAGCTTGCTCAAAAAGTTTAGATCAGTTTTAGGTTGTTGGCTTATTGTGGTCCGCACAGAAAGACTGTCTTGACGCTTACAAAAAGGGTCGCATATAATAAAGCCCTTGTCACATTTTGTAACAATTCATTAGAACACTGGACTTTCATATTGCAACGGTTCAAGTATTCCCAAACGAGTGAACCACCGCTTCCACTCACAAATCCATCGCTAAGCTCGGATATGGATTTGGATTCTGCCTCGTCTCCGTAACGGTTAACTTGATATACATAAGGAGCGTTATCCGCAGCCCATCCAGCCAAAATAGAAGACGCTTTAAATATTTCCCGTGTACATTCTCTTTCCCAACGTTTAATATACTCCTTGGCTTCTTTTGCTGCATCATGGATGCAATTAACTATTTCCTCACGATTGCGAAAGTATTTCTCCACATGCGTTAACATTTTGCTAGAATACTAGACATCTCCCGCCCTAGTTGCAAAAACATTGCAACTTTCAATATGTAAGAATTTGTATGATTCATCTCTTGTTATAAATCCTTTCTGCTCACTACATGTAGTCCTCGAATCGACAGCAACATATACTGCTTCACAACCTTCATTAGCGATAAAACCAATGTTTGTTGTGCCCCATCCCTCTCCCTGGTAAAATTTTGAAATGTATTGGGTAAAAAAAGATAAGAAAGCAGATACAACAATTAGAACAACAACCAAAGGAGAGTACAGATGAAGAAACAGAAACATATAAAAAAACAAATTAATAAACTGATAGGATCGAAGAAACATAAAACAGATGAATAAACCAAAGGAAAGTACAAATTTGGTGTTTTTGTGTTCAAAAGATTTATCTGCTAAATTTAGATTGAATTCTCCTGCTATTGATTACGATAAATTTGGATTCAGAACTTATTCTATTGAGGAATCTTATTTAATTTTTTTTTTTTAAAAAAAACTCACTAATAAGAGACCACAAACTCGAACAAGATGTTTACACCCAAAATAAACAGCCAATAAAAACAAGACACGTGGAGGAAATCGAGCATGGTCAGGGAAGCCCTCGACACCCTACCTACCGATCGCTCCATTTAGGGCAACTCCCCCTCTTGGGACACGTGACATGCTCCCAAGCGACATCCACAGTCCCACATCGAAATTATCAACAAAGTGCACACCTTCCAAGGCCTATAAAAGAGGCCAACTACCCCAAAATAGAGGTAATCAGAACTTACGGCATACAAGCCTATTGATCTGTCAGTTAAACTTTCTATTCCCGAACTTACTTAAGCATCGGAGAGCCTTCGGCCGGTACCACACCGGTGCCCTAGGTCTTACCGAGCGTATTCTCTTTTTGCAGATCACGCTCCCTACTGAGACTTTTGGGATACCGAAGGTATAAAATTACTAAGTTGACCCTCAAAGTCACAGAACCACTTTTTGGCGTCAACAGTTTGGCGCCGTCTGTGGGAAACGATAGAATCGACCCTTTATCCCAAAAACGTATGGGGACCAACACAAAAGCTACGTTCCAACCATAGGAGGGGATGCCATTCGGTATGCCAAGCGGGGTTAGCCCTGCTCCACAACCATGCACCCCGGCAACTAACCCACCTGTACTCCAACCCGCTGAAAACGTGGAACTTTTAGCCCAAGTCATGTCCCTTCGGCAGGACATGGCTAGGTTACAAGAACACAACAATTTCCTCTCATCCAGGGTGGACGAAACACAACAGTTGCTCAATCAGCATCAAACACAAAACATCCAGACCGATCGATCTTCCGAGAGCCTACAGACTCCCCGTCGGCAGAGGAAGGGCAAGAAGGCGGCAAAGGCAACGCCTGCGCCGTCTAAACAATTGGTAGTCCCGGCACCAAAAAATAAGCCCCATGTGCCGAAGAAGGTCTATTCCGATTGCCGGCACAGGTTGTTGGATCGGGAAGTCGAACGGCAGACCGAACGGCAGGAATCGCCGATCAGGATAAATGCCCACCTGGACGATCCCCGGCTGAGAAATCTGGGGAGGAAGTCGCCGATACGGAGGATACCGGTCTTGGAATCAACGGCAGAGTCTGACCAAGAGTACATCCCTTCCAAACATCGATCATCGTCCTACCGTTCGGCAACGCCGACGAAATTCTCTGAGGTTAACCCTGTCAAGTCCCAGCAGCGATCGGTGCATCAGACCGCGGAGGAGATACCGGACAGGGACCCTGTCATTCGCCTCCTCCTTCAAAGGGTATAGAAGATGGAGGACGATCGAACTCGCTCTTAAGAGCCAGACTGGGGAAGGCTTCGGCCAGGACCCTTCACCGAGCGCATAAGGCACTCCCGGCAAGACAGAGACGTACAGCCCATACGAATAACCGCTTACACAGGAGTAGAGGACCCCCTGACGCACCTCCACTCTTTCCAATCGGCTGTGGGATGCCGAGGGCTAAGCGACGAAGGGCTGTGCCTGCTGTTCCCATCCTCGCTCACCGAAGCAGCCCTAAATTGGTTCTACCGTTTGGAACCAGGGACGATCGACTCTTTTGACGGGCTAAAACAAATCTTCCTGAACCATTTCATGATTCAGACGGACAGGCTATACTCTGCCGATGACCTGTATACCGTTCGGCAGAGAGATGACGAGCCGTTGTGTGAGTATGCCGCACGATTCAGCCATGAATACTCGAGATGTCCAGATACTGATGACAGGGCAGCCTACGACGCCTTCAAGAGTGGCCTACGGTCCTCACACTTTCGGTATCTGGTGCACAGCAGCAATTGGCGTACGTACGATGAACTTATGAAGCAGGAGGCAATCCACGCCAAAGCCGAGTATTTCAATTCGAGGACCGAGCCCACGGCTCGGCAGAACGAACCCATACAGCGGAACTCCACGGCACAGGCATCGCGGTACGTACCGGCTGCCGAATACACAGAGAGCCACAAGCGCAAAGATGCCGGAAGCTCCCAAAAGGGGCATTCCAAGAAAAACAAGAGCAGGTACGGCAGGGACAGCTACCGAGCGCCATTACCAACGCATAACCAGGGAACGGAGGTGTTCACCCTGCTCAATACCTCCTATGAAGCGGTGCTGATGAATGAAAACGAAATCATCCCGAAGCCAGCGTTCCGGAAGCCAAATCGACAGGACGGCAGGGATACAGGAAAATTCTGCCGATACCATCAGCAGAACAGCCACAATACCGAGGACTGCATAAGTTTGCGAAAAATTGTCAAACGGCTCATTCGGGCGGGCAAACTGGATCAATACATCGCCAGGCCTCAGTAGGCGCCAGTACCGAATGCCAATCGACAAATCAATATGATCAGCACGATCAGCGGAGGCCCAACCCTCGCTGGCACGTCTAACCGATCAAGAAAGCAGTATGTCAGGGTGACACAATACCCCCAAGTCCTCGGCATTGAGAGTAGCCGGCATGCCAAGGTGCCGAAGGTCGGGTGGGAACCGATCACCTTCTCCGAGGAAGAAGAAGAAGGGATCATCTACCCATATGACGACCCCATGATCATCCGAGCCGAGATCGCTGAATTCAATGTCGCCCGAATCCTAATCGACAATGGGAGTTCAGTAAACGTCATCTTCGTCGATGCGTTTAAAGAACTCGGAATAGATGACAGCCAGGTCAACCGGCAACTCTCTCCTCTCCTCAGCTTTTCGGGAGACTTGGTCCAGCCAATCGGCAGTGTCAGCCTGCCAATCTCCTTCGACACAGCGCCACGAAGGACCATGGTCTACGACCAGTTTCTTGTGGTGGACTGTCCGACGGCCTACAACGTCATAGTCGGCCGAACGGCACTCACGGCGATAAAGGCCCACCTGTCCCCCCATATGCTACTCATGAAGTTCCCAACTTGCTACGGCACGGGGGCAATCAGGGGCGATCAGGTGAGCGCTCGGAGCTGCTATGCCACGGCGTTGAAATCGGCAGCCCCTCAGAAACAAACTGCTATGCCACGGTCGCGGGCCTGCCGAACGGCAATGAACCTATGGATGACCCGAGGGAAGAAACGCCCACTCCGGTGGCACAACCTGCCGAGGATCTCGAAACCGTGGCGCTAGACGAAGGTCAGCCAGACCGGTGCGGACGGATCGGCACCATGCTAAACAGCACCCTCCGTGCCGAATTCATCCAGTTCCTTCGGCAAAACTCGGAAGTCTTTGCCTGGTCTTACAACGACATGCCGGGCATATCCCCCGATGTCATCAGCCACAAGCTGAGCATCTCACCGGCCTTCAAGCCTGTCCGGCAAAAGCGCCGATCCTACGATGCCGAACGGTATGAAGCTATGAAGAACGAAGTGAACAAACTCATGACCATCGGCTTCATCAGGGAGGCAATATATCCGGACTGGCTGGCGAACTCCGTCATGGTTCGGAAGGCAAAAGGCGGATGGCGAATGTGCCAAGACTATACCGACCTGAACAAAGCCTGTCCGAAGGACAGCTTTCCGTTGCCACGCATCGATCAGCTGGTTGACGCCACTGCAGGTCACGAACTGCTCAACTTCGTGGACGCCTACTCTGGATACAACCAGATCTTCATGCACCCTGCCGACAGCGAACACACGGCGTTCATAACCGACAAAGGCTTATACTACTATAACATCATGCCGTTCGGCTTAAAGAATGCTGGGGCAACCTACCAGAGATTGGTCAACCGAATCTTCGCTGAGCAGATCGGTAGTACAATGGAAGTCTATGTGGATGACATGCTAGTAAAGAGCCGAACGGCAGGGGAACATCTGACGAACCTATCCCTCATGTTCGGCATCTTAAAAGAACACCGAATGAGACTCAACCTATCCTTCGGCGTATCTTCGGGAAGATTCCTCGGCTTCATGATCAGCCAGAGGGGTATCGAGGCAAACCCCGACAAAATCAAGGCCATAATCGACATGGAGGTGCCGAAGACACAGAAGGATATCCAGAGCCTTACCGGACGAGTGGCAGCCCTCACTCGTTTCATCTCCAAGGCCACGGACAAGTGCGCACCGTTCTTCAAAGCCTTGAAAGGGGGCAAACATCATATAGAATGGACTGCCGAATGCGACAAGGCGTTTCAAGACTTGAAGGACTACATGGGCAGGGCTCCGCTACTGTCAAAACCCCTCCTAGGGGAAATTCTCTCCCTGTATCCGTCAGTATCCAACACTGCCGTTAGCTCAGTATTAATACGAATACCGGAGAAGGCAGAACTACCGATTTTCTACGTCAGTAAGGCCCTACAAGGGGCAGAGTCTCGGTATCCCCCACTCGAGCAGCAGGCCTTAGCTCTGGTCGTTTCGGCACGGCGATTGCAGCCCTATTTTCAGGCCCATACCATCATCGTCCTAACCAACCAACCTCTTCGGCAGGTTTTTCAAAAACCAGAAACGTCCGGTAGGCTGGTGAAATGGGCAATCGAGTTGGGAGAGTTCGACGTACAGTTCAAACCCAGACCTGCCGAGAAAGGGCAGGCCGTGGCGGACTTCATTGCCGAACTAACACCTTCGGAAGCGTTGGCATCAGAGAATACTCCTCCACCAACAAGCCTACCGAACGGTAGTTGCTTCGACCAGTCAATTCCTGTCTGGGTCCTGCACGTGGACGGCTCGGCAAACCAACAAGGGTGTGGAGCAGGCTTGGTACTCACTGCCCCCGACGGAACCAAGATGGAATATGCCATCAGATTTGGCTTCCGAACGTCCAATAATGAGGCCGAGTACGAAGCCCTCTTAGCCGGCCTTCGGCTAGCAAAGAGCATGGGGGCTAAGCAAGTCAGCATCCACAGTGACTCACAACTCATCGTCAACCAGGTTACTGCCGATTTCGCTACAAAGGACGCGTCTATGACCGCCTACTTATCATCGGCACACCTGTAGCTTCAGCAGTTTCAGGCCTATGAGATTCGGCAGGTTCCCAGGTCAGAAAATAGCCATGCCGACGCATTAGCCAGACTGGCTTCGGCAATCAACGACAAGATCGACCGAAAGGTCCCCGTCGAGATCCTAGCCCAGCCAAGCACCGCCACCGTTGACATATGTGCCGTACGGTATGAGGACACTTGGATGTCACCGATATACATATACTTAACGATCTGCGTTACCGATCGGCAAGGTACGTTGTCATCAATGACATCCTGTACAAACGCGGCTACTCGACCCTCTACATGAAATGCATCACCGAGGAACAAGGCGAATATGTCCTTCGGGAGATCCATAGCGGTGTCTGCGGCGACCTATCGGACCAATGCCACAGGGCAAGGGACAGGTTAAGTATGCAATTGTTGCCGTGGACTATTTTACGAAATGGGTTGAGGCCGAGGCCTTAGCCACCATAACGGCGGCAAGGGTCGAAGAGTTTGTTTGGACCAATATCTGTTGCAGCTTCGGCATCCCCCATGCCGTCATCACGGATAACGGCAGGCAGTTTGATTCGGAACTCTTCAGGCAGTTCTGCACCCGCCTCAAGATCAACCTATTCTTCGCCTCCCCAGCTCACCCTTAGTCGAACGATCAGGTAGAAGCCGTGAACAAAATTATCAAGAAACTCTTGAAACGGCAACTCAGCGCTACCAAGGGCGCCTGGCCGGAGAAGCTCCCCGAAGCTCTATGGGCCATCCGAACGTCCTACCGAACCTCAACAGGAGAGACTCCCTTTAGCCTTGCATTCGGTTCAGAAGCCGTCGTCCCAGTCGAGATCGGCGACTACCGAACGGAAGGTTTCGAGCCAAAGGCAAACGAGGCTGCACTCGCGTTGAGCCTGGACTTAATCGAGGAACGCCGAACGGTAGCCAACCTTCGGAACGAAGCATACAAACAGCGCGTCTCTCGGTACTACGACTCGAGGGTCAAACCTCGCTCCTTCAGAATCGGGGACTGGGTTATGCGCAAGGTTTCGCTTGCAACCAAAAACCCAACGGAAGGAACCCTCGGACCTTCCTGGGAAGGACCCTATGAAGTCATCGGCATCCTTAGATCCGGCACCTACAGGCTCCGAGGCACAGATGGGAAGACCCTCGGTCACCCATGGAACGTGGAGCATCTCAAGAGTTATTTTAAATAGAGCCCCCTAGCCAACGGCAGGGTGGGATATGTATTTTTTGCCTATGACACTTATATAAAATGAGATTATCCAAAGTTGCACATGCCTAGAACATTGTAGCCTATCGGCAATTATCAAAATTAAAATGTTTCGGTAGGGCTCATTATATACGAGCCGCAACAACATTGCCTACGGCAATCGAATGCCACACTCTTGTGTGTCTACTACCGATTCCAACTTAGCTTCGTCTATTTTTAAGATTTTGACAACATGCGTTGGGTACGAGCCAACGGCAGTACCGTGCCCTGGAATTACCTACGGTATTCTCAGCACACAGATTACTTAAACTCAGTACGGTACCTTAGACTTGCCCACGGCATCTCTATAGAAAAATTGCTACTGAAGTGCCTACCGACAGACGAGCCAAACGGCAGTACCGCAACTACCTTAGGTTTTGTCTACCGAAGGTAGTGACACTTTGCTAATTCAAAAGCAACCCAACTCTTAAATGGCCAACGGCCCAATCGGTAATTATCCTAAGCAGTTATTGGCCTACGGCAGTAACAAGCATGGATAAAAGACTAAACACAAAATAAATCAAAACACAAGTCGTTAAGATAAAGTGTCACTTAAATCAAAAATGCCCTCAGCATTAAGGTGTTCAGAAATCTTGCCAACGGCAATAAACAATACAAAACAAAATACAAAAGTATGAACTCAGGCTTCGGCATCTTGGCTGTCTTCAGGGGCGTCCTCGGCATTGGCGCCAGCGGCAGCAGCAGGACCCTCTTCGGCATCTTGGCCATCTTCAGGGGCGTCCTCCCCCTCATACTCCTTAATCATTTCTTCTGTCACGCCTTCCGGTAGAGGAGGGGGATCGGCAGCAAAGTTCAAGTTCAGCTTCTGCCCCGGGTTGAACCGTTTGAAGCGATAGATTAGGTCCGCCATCTCGGAAGCCACCTCATTGTCCAGCAGAGAAGTGAACTCAGCGGAGGAACGGTAGGTCCTAATTGCTTCGTTAACGGCAGCCTCAACCTCCGCCGCCTTCATCCGCAAGGACGCCCCTAGTGCTGTCAGTGCGGCCCCCTTAGCCTCCTCGGCATCCTTAGCCGCCCGCTCTGCGCCATCCAGAGCCTCGCGCATCTCAGCAAGCTTCGCCTCGTGCGCCCGGATCTGCCGTTTGGCAGCGTGCATATCCTGCACAAGATTTGCGTGGTCCTGGAGGGCCTTCGTTGCGTCGGCAACCTTGGAGTGGCCTTCTTCATACAGCCTTTTGGCGCGCTCGGCAGCTGTGATGGCCCTTTTCATGCACAACCACATGTCCATCGACGCCTGAAAAGTGAAGCCACAGATTAGTGCCGAGCCAAAAAAAAAAAAGGGAACGACAACGGAGGGAAGAGTTACCGTGGCTTGGAGACGGAAGGCGCGCCCCGCCTCTTCCCGAAGGGCCTTCTTCGGCAGCTCGTCTATCTTAGACAAGTCCATCTGCGAACCCACGATCATATGGTTCGCGAACTGGACCGTCTTGGAAGGACACGCAAGCGTGATCGCTTCGGTAGGCCCCTCCTCGTCCTCGGCAGCGAAGACAGCCCTCGGTGGGTTAGCAAGCAGCACCCTTTTGGGAGTGGAGGCGGCATCCAGGTCTACCGTCATTGGCCGCTTCCCAGACGCCTTGGAAGAAGAAGCATCGGCACCCTGGCCCGGGCTGAGTACCGGCTCGTCAACCGGCACCCTTCTGTTCACAGGCTCGGCATGGCGCTGCCTCTGCCGTTCGGCCAGTGGCTACTCCTCGAGGTCAGCCTACGCAGCCTTCTCGGCAGAAGCCTCAGGCTGCCGCCGTTGCTTCTTTCCCTTGGCGGCCACCTGATAGCGCCGCTTTGAGGTCTCGGATATTTTCTTGACCTCGGCAGTCTTCCTGGCCTCAGACACTACACGAACGGAATAGTGGGGTTAGCCGAAGGAATTTAAAATAAATTTTAAAAAAAAAAAAAAAAAAAAGGAAGGTCAAGTGAACTTACTCTCGGCAGGGTTCACGAGGCGGGCTCTGATGAGATTCTCGGTGAAGAGGAACTGCGGGTATTCCCTGTCAACGGCAGGAACCTTCAACTTCACCTTCTCTATCTGCCGAATCTCTGACTGGGGTGCCGTGGGCTGCTTCAGTTTGCCTGCAAAGAAAACAAAACAGATTAGTCCATTGAACAAGAAATGTGACCTACCGATCGGCATGGTAGCAACCTGCCGAATCTCTCATCTATCAATTTTCTTGAAAAGGTAAATTTCTCTCACCGAAGTAATTTTTGTTTCTCTCCTCTTTCTTGTTATCTGCCAACTCTCTCTTTCATCGGACCCAAAAACCTTCTTGCTCCTCTGTTTCTTTCTCTCTATCTCTCAATTTTTTTTGCTTTAACCGCTCGAAGTCTTGTCTCTTGATCTTCTAATGAGAGTCGAAGAATTGTACAATAATTGTGAAGATTTTTGTTTGCCGTAGTACTATTTTCTTTTTTGTCAATGATAATTCCATTCCAAACGCTGGAGAGCAAAAAGGAAACACAGCCAGACTGAAAACAAAGAAAGCTGAAGGCAAAACACGCCCAGCAAGCAAGAAAGAAACAAACTAAGAAAATCCTACATATTAGGTGAAAAGTCCCAAGTTTGCATTGGTTTTTCGTCTTTTTTTTCGCACAAACTTCCTTACCGCTACTATCTGTAAGACTTGAGAAATGGTGGTAAAATTGATTTGCATAACTCCAATTTACAAGTTTTTCTTTTTACAAGAGCAGGGCGATACATTCTTATGTGTTAAGGCTTTTAATGGCTTGGTTCAAAGTTGGGAGTTTCAGAAATGAAGCTACACAAAACAAATATAAAATTGCCAACAGCTAGTCCTCACTCATGTTGGTTGAAAGAGAAGATTAAAATCCCTAAATCCAAAACCCAAAAATTCATAAACATGAACAACAATTTGAAAGAAAGAGAAAGAATTATATAGAAAGATCAACAAGTTTTTTTTTTTTTTGTCTGATGAAAGAAAGTGTTAGCAGAAAACGTGATGGGGAAGAGAAAGAGGAGAGAGAAAAAAAAAATGCTTTTGTGAGAGAAATTTAAATTTCCGAGAAAATAGGGAGAAGAGAGAAAAATACTTTAATTATTTTTTATGTAAAAAAATTATGTCAGATTTAATCTCATCCATCGAAAGTGGAGTAATCTAATGGCCCAAAACTTGTGTATAATATGGTGCCACGGTTCCGCCCCCATATATATATGTATGTATTCTACTAAAATGCTTAGCCATTAGTTGTTACAATATTACTTTTCACGTCCAAAATAACCATGGAGTAGTTGTTGAACCACATGTTTGAACTGCAGTATCAAGTAGCGCAGATGTACATGGTTAGGAAGATGCAACAACTGAACACAACCAGTACTGAAGGGGTTGAAATATTGGAGAACAAATCCGTTGAAGATGATGTACTTGGAAGGGTCACTAATCTTTCAAAATTTACCGTCTAAATAGGTAAATCGATACACATAATATGTGGTCAGTTTAAGTTTCTGCGAAATTGGCAAGTGAAAGGCGTTCCTCTAGTTTTATAGGAACAAAAGATTATCTTAGACTGAAGATGGTTGTTTTATAGGAAAAAATCTCTTGCAATATCTAATACGTGGCCCTAGATGGACTGAATACAAGAAAGAAAGAAAAAAAAAGTCACAAATTTCGGAAGTGGCGTATTGAGACTCAAAATCAAAGGAAACGTAAAACAAAGGAAAAACTACATTAATTAACTTCCTTTACGAGAAAACGAAAATCCCAAACCAAATCGGAAAATCAAAACTAGAAATTAATGCCCTGCTTATTAAAGATCCGTGCATTGGGGTTCATTAGTGTTTAATGATAATTTATTATTCAAAAATTATATGGTCGGTTGAAAAAGGGTCGTGATCCAACCCACGCCTATACAAGAAATAAGTAAGAATCGCCTTCTTTCATTCTCCCACAACTCACCCTAAAGCCAAGCTCTTTGTTTTTTCTCTAACAACCCTAAACCCAAACCCCAAGCTCTACACAACACAACCATGGACAACGTCTCATGTATGGAGGCCCTGAAACTGAATTCCCAGTCGGAGGTGATCGATAAGGACGGCGGCGGAAAGGACCTTTTCTTGCCAGCTATGATCCCCCTCAATACGCCAAAAATCGGTATGTATGCTTTTCCTTTTTCTTTTACTTGGGTTCTAAATTTTATGCCACAACTTTTGTGTATGAAAAATTAGCAGGGGCAGAACCCTTGCCTCCACTCAGTCATGTTGTTCTATTTGATTTGGGAATACTTTTAGAGTAAAATTATTTATGAGTTCCTTGCTCCATTTGGTTAATCGAGTGTATTTCTCAACAAACAAACAAAATAGTGTTATGCGTTTCTCTTTTATTTTATGGGAGGTAATTGAAGTTGTTGGCATGTTGTTTTTATTTTATTTTTGTTGGTGAAATTCGAGGATGTTCTCTTTTTTCGCTTTTGTATTTAACAATGTATAATTGCATGAGAACAGGGAGCAAGCCTGAAAAATCAGAGGATGATGAAGAATCAGAATCAGAGGATGATGAAGAATCAGAGACTGAAGAATCAGAGGATGAAGAAATTGGTATACTTTTGGAATAATTTTTTTTATTTATAAATAGAAGCGATAGTCTAACTATATTATTGGTAAGCAATAGCCTCCCCCCTCCTCCCTCATAATCTTATTGGTAAGCTTTTGATTTTAGCTAGGGACAAAAAAAATGCGACTGCAGCTTCTCTATTTACATTTCTTTTTTCTTTTTTTTCTCCCTTTTGACATAATATCTACGTATCTGTAGTTATTCTATGCGCTGTGCTCCTAATACTGATGTTTAGGTTTTATCATCTTCATTCATTCATTGTCTTAAAAAAAAATGATTATTCTATTTTGCTTTCAATGTATTTAACAATGGATCTACAAATTGCACACAGGTGAATGTAAGTATTGTTTAAAGGTGGGTGACCACTATACGCAACTATGCTCTTACATGTATGAAGTCCCAGAGAACGCAATTGTTGGCGAGAGTTGTGTGGTTACATGTCTCGTATGTGGCTGCCTCTTTAGAGACTCACGTTGTGCTAATTGTGGCATAAGCCTAGGACGTGCACGTATCAAGTATTGTTCAATCTGTGAGAAGCGAGGTGAACACTTGCCTTTTGAGTGCCCGAAACGCGATAGGAATTCTGGTTTTACTTACAACCCTTATAATGGTTCTTTTTCTGTCAAGATTCACCCTTTGAAACCAATAGAGAAGGCATAGTTAATCGTACTCTAGAGTTAAAGCAAAATAGAAAGGAGTGCTCTTTTATGTCGTTTGCCGTAAACATCATGTATCCTATCATTTTGATGTCTACATCGTGTATTGTTTTTATCACAAATGATTGCAATTTGCAGTACATGGTCTATTATATTCTTATGCTTGAAATGGTTTTTATCCCATGATTTTGTTTTCCTCTTATGGGGTTAGTATACTTTATTTTCATATTTAAAGACTTGCTAAACAACTAGACATGAATGGGTGTCTCAGACAGAAATGGGGGGTGTAGGATGGGTGGTGCGTGATCCATATGGATGGATGATTCAAGCGGGAGGCAAGGGTAACATGCGGGGTGGGTCAGCGTTGGCGATGGAGGCTGAAGCCATTCGAGAAGCAATGATGGCATGTGTCCAGGGTGGTTGGTCTAAGTTAGAGGTTGAATCTGATTCTTTACAAATTATTCGTATGCTTTGTGGGAAGTGGAAGATTGATATGGCTGTGGAGGCCATTATTTTTGACATAAAGCAATTGGTGGGGCAATTTCAGCATTGTGTTTTCTTGTATACCCCTCGTCATTGTAACAAGGCTGCGCATAAAATTGCGGCCTTTGTGTCTAGAGTTGGCGGAATCCATACTTGGGATGATTTATGGCCTAAGTGGATTTTTGATATTCTTGCTAGTGATGTAAACCTTACTATTCGTCTTTAATAATAACCTTTCATCGTTTGGGAAAAAAAAAAAAAACAACTAGACATGAATGACCAAGGTTTGAATTGAATGACGACTTGGTAGAATAACAACGGTAAAATGGAAAAGTTTAGTAATATATATGACAATAATGAGTTAAATGTCGGGGCGAAGAATAAGGATCGAGTAGAAATACATTCAAAGATATTAATAGTTGTAATAGAAGATATGTCATATGTTGTTTTAGATGTGTTGAGTAAGGAGAAACCTGAAAGGCTGTGCTTTACTCTTTAGTTAATTGCACAGTAACCATAATCACCTATAGAGACTTTTGGTCTACGTGGGTTTATGTTCTGCGATCTAGTTAACGCTGGGTCTTGTTTTCTTATGCTTCTATAAGTTTTGGATAGATAAGTCCAGATTAATAGATTGATGAAGGTTTCAAGGCTTAAAAAAAGTCATATCTTGATGAAGGCATTTATGTGTCAATTTCTTTTCTCTTGAAATATGGAGATTGAAATTGGCACCAGTTGATTCACGCAGAGGTCTGCGAATCAAAATCTAAACTATTGTCTTGTTTCCATCCTTTTCTTTTTGGTTTCCCTGTTCTTATTTTGGTGCATTGCATTTGCAGGACTGTAATGATTTTTGGTAACTCTGTACAGCTACATTGAAATAGTTTATTCTTTTTGGTCAGTCAATTGCAATGTGACTGAGGTGGGTTTTAATTCACAAAGACCCAATTACTTATAAACCGAGTAAGGCAACAAATTAACACTAGCACCCAAATCCAATAATACATGAGTGGAGTATTAGTTTGAAGAATTGCACTTACATTTTCAGTTAAAAATGCGGTCTTATCAACATTGTGCTTTCTTTTGATTAGGGGTGGGTATTCAAACCGGCGAACTGGAAATCCGAACCGAACCGCACCGAACCAAACTGAAAAAAACCGATTTGACCAAAAAGTCAACAACCGATCAAAAACCGAACCGGGCCGGTTTGGATCGGTTTTGGTTCCGGTTCTATGTCTTCAAACCGGTCTAATTAAAAAATATATAATTTCAATATTTATTTATATTCAATACTATATTTTTAATCTCATAACTAATATTTATCCAAGTTCAATTTCAAAATATCTCTCTTTTCTAGCTTTAATATTTATTTTTATATGAAATTGAATAATTTGTTAATTTTCAAGTAAAAAAATAAAATTTCAGTTGAAAATTGTATTAAAGAATAATTTTAAAAAATAATTTTTATAAACCGGTTCAAAACTGAACCGGAATGAAACCAAACCAAATAGTTTTTGAATTTTTTTAATTAAAACCGAACCGAACCAAACTGAATTAATAGTACAAATCGATTCTAATTTGAGGCAAAAACCGGTCCAAACCGAACCATGCCCACCCCTACTTTTGACAGTGCATTAATCCTTTTAAAAAAATTAATATGACGGAATTTGTTTTATAGCATCCAAAAGTGGTATATTGATTTTCATTTGTTTTAAAAACCTCCAAAAGTGGTATTTTTTTTCGAGTATAGCTGCGGGGCTATACACTTTAAATATATTATACTTAAAATGTATAGCCGACTGGCTATACTATATATATATATATAGGGGGCGGATCCATGGCACTACGTTTTTAACACAAGTTTTGTCACAAATTTTGAACCAGTAGATTTAAACACTGTTAATGGCTGAGATTAAATCTCACAACTAATTTATTATTATTTTTCTAATAATACTTTTATTCAACATTGTTTATTATTATTATAACATAATAATTACCAATCACACACTATCCATAACTCTCCAACTTTCTTTGCCTTTCTACCTGTTGCTCGTTAGGGTGAGCACTCAGCACTCAACAATGGCATCCAGTCTATTTAGAACCCTAATCAGATCGTCCAAATTGAGATCAGCCGGCACCATAAATTTCATCCTGATAAGGAGTCAAATCAGTAACCACACCGCCAAATAGATGCATGATTGCTTTGAAAGGCGTATTAATTGGAGCCATGGTTTCGGGTTTCTTTCTGCGAGTCTCTCTGGTCTCTCCATCCCTCTTTCTCCAACATTATATTTTGCAGGTTTCTTTGCCAAAATTTCTAGATTTTAATATCATGAAGAATGTCGAGTTAACCAAAAAAAACAAACAAGAGGAGCCATGGTTGCTGACTCACTCACTCAATTAGTTGCTAACTTATTACATATTGAAATAAAATTAAGATTACTGATAAAGCGAAAAAGCAATTGATTGAGATTCATTGTGATCAGCCCTGATGAAATTTCAAGAAACTAAGAGCATGATTACCCTGCCCTCCCATGGAAGTCCCCCAATTTCGTTCTGGTTTTGAGTGGAGAGAAGTGCTTTCTGATCCTAACAATTCCATGTTCGCTTGGGTATTTTCTCAAACTCCATATGCATTGCTTTGTTTCGATATGGGTATGAAAGGTGGGCAAATAGTGATTTTTAGAACATCGAGGCTATGGAGATTACCAACAATGGGCATGGAGGTAGGGAGATGTAGAATTTGGGGTACTGTGCAATTCATAATTATTAGATTAAAATAATAATAATTTGAATAAATGTAATTATTAGAAAGATAATAATAAATTAGTTGTTAGATTTAATCTCAGCCATTAATACTGCTTAAATCTAATGGTTTAAAATTTGTATCAAAACTTGTGTCAAAAACATAGTGCCACGGATCCGCCCCCTATATATATATATATATATATATATGTATGTATTCTAAATTTCACCTAATGCCATAATGCATATTATATAAGTTTATTAGCAAAAGATAAAAGTTTTATAGTGGCAGTTAGTTTGGTTAGGCAGAAATGTATAAGAAGAATAGAAAACTTTAAAATCTGAGTCCTTTGATGTTTCATCATAGTAGCACCAAAACAAAAATTATCCATAGAGCCCCCACAATTAACAGCACAAATTGAAACTTTGTCTTCCTATTCTTTGTTCTTCATTTCCTTGACAACCAAAGAAAAGGAACTGTTTAATGCTCCAAGCCCACATGAAAATAAAAACAAAAGAAAAGAAAAAGGCCAGAAACTGTAGACTTGTATTAGAAGAGCAACAAAATAAATTTTGAATGAGATCAAACAACCATAATGCATTGAACAAACTAACCCATAATTTATAACAAAAAAAATTAGTTTGCTCAATTGTGTTAATCCAAGTTCAGATGGCATTTTTCTTAGCAGCCAGAGAAAAGGCCATCAGAGAATTCAAACCCATAATCCAGAATTCATAATTAAAATCAAAACAAAAAGCAAAACAGCAAGGATACAATTCCTTCATCAGAACAATTTCTACCGACTATCAAGCTTCAAATTCCACCAAATTGTGATGCTGAGCTTCAAATGTGGAAAGAAACAGACAGAACGAGAATGAGAACCCAGAAAGCACAAAGAGACCAAATACACCGAGGATGTCTGAGCAGAGGCTTAAGATAGATTGTGAATTTTGGGTTGTTTGCCAAGTGCAGGGAAGGAAGATTTTCTCATTTCTTTATATGCGTTGGACTTTTAATGAAGGCTTCTATTCTCGCAAGAAAAGAAAAAGAGACAAAAAGTCATTTTTCTCCCTAAAATTTACCTCGGTCTTACCACTTTGGTCCTCATAGTTTTAATTCTAATTTTCAATTTTTTTTTTTTTATCTTTGTAGTTTTCAATTCGTAGTATTTCAAGGACACGTTTCAATTTTGTGCAACACAAGTCTTGCAACTCAAGGCTGCGGCTAGGATTTTGTGCAACTCAAGTCTTGCGGCTAGGGTTTGCAAGTGCTTCGTTCTCCTTGCTGCTACGGGAGTACGTAAGGAGTTGAGAGCTTTTGATGGCTTATGGTTAGAGCAGTTGTCGTGCGTCATCTTTGTTGTTGGGGCTCTCAGTTCGTGGTTCGCAGTACTCTTGTTGGACTTGATTATGGAGTCTGTTGACGATATCGTTTGCGGATTGCACAACACTTAGGCAATCTCGGAGTCTAAGGCGGTGGAAGTTGTTAGGGTGGTGGAGTTAGAAAGGTTGCAGGCAGAGCGATTCCTGATGGTGGGGCTATACTTTATAGATATTAATTTCTAGTTTCGACATCTCCAAAGCAAATATTGAAGAGAGAGAAATTTCACAATAAATCAATTTGAGAGTTCAATTTTTTCTTCTTCAGTTTTTGTGGGAATGTTTGCCTTTCGTCTACCTCGTTCTCTAAAGTGCTACTAAATTCTGTTACTGTACACATTATTTGTTGTAGAGAATTGCATGCTGAGTTGGAGTGTTCTTGGTAATTATTGCTTCACATTTCAAACAATACTTTACATGAAGAATACCACCTCGCTTACTACTATACGCATACATCTTTGTTTGAAATTGTTGTTCTGTTTGGCAAAGAGTTTGCAAAATCACCATCTTGCATTTTTGTTACAACAAGTAAGAAATAATCTTAGCCTCTCACATTCTTTCAGTTAGTAAAATACGGAAAGGGAAAATATGAATAAAATACATCGTGTTTTATTCGGCAATATTTTGGCAAATTACAACTAATAAGTTCGGCCACTATATAATATTTTAATATGATTTATTTAATTTTTTAATATATATTATTTTTATTCAATAATATGCGAAAATTATGTGTATAATACCTGAATTTTGTGTGTACAATGAAAAATTTTGTATAAAAAAAAGTGTATTGAACATAAAAAAATACGTACATACGTGTACAATACGAGTATTAAACGTGAACGTGCTAAATTCTTTATACGAGTAATAGCTCTGGAAAAGTAAAAACTCAAAGGGGACAATGGAGACTCGAATTAATGGCCTAATAGTATAATAAAAAAGGCTCTAAACTACCCTTATCAATAAACAAAAATCGGGGAAAAAACAATTTTTTTTAAAAAAAAGAGATCAAAGTGTCTTATGTAAAGAGTATAGTCGCTCGGCTATACGATTTATTAAAAAAAAAAAAAAAAAAGACCCCAGCAAAGCCAAGCGGCTATACGCTTTTAAAAAAATATCCTAAGTATTGCTGAGCGGCAATACTGGGGTCGTATCACCGCACGATACTTTTTAAATATAATATATTTAAAGAGTATAACCTCTCGGCTATTTATTTTTAATATAATATATTTAAAGCATATCGCCGCGAGGCTATACTATGTTGCCTAGCCGCTAGGCGGGTCCTTTTTATGTTTTTAATATATAATAAATAGTATTGCCGAGTGGCTATACTTTGTAAATATAATATATTTAAAGACTAGTCGAGTAGCTATACTGGTTGCCCTTTTTTTTAAATCGTTTTTTAATAAATAATATAGCCGCACGGCTATACTCTTTAAATATATATACCAGGAACCCTTCTTTTTAAATAATTTTTTTTTCCTGATTTTCGTTTATCAATAAGAGTAGTTTAGAGTATTATCCATCACTATTAGGCCATTACTAGAGTCTCTAGCATCCCCCTTTGATTTTTTACTTTTCCAGAGTTATTACCCATATAAAGAATTTAACATTTTCCGTTTAATACTCGTCTTATAAACATAAGCACGTATCTTTAAAAAAATTATATATAAAAAAAAAGGGGAAGTTAGTATAGCCGCGCGGCTATATATATATATATATGTTTTTTTTTTTTGGTTTTTGGAAAAGATGCCTTTATTAGAACACCATAAGAGTATTCAGCGGAGAGGATGAAAACATCCGAAACCAAACGTGAAAACTAGGAACAAGAGCGTGATCTTAAAAAGAATCGCGGCCTTAAACAATCACAAAGAAACAAAAAAAGAAAAAAGAAGATTACTGCCTAAAACAATGCATCAGTGGAATCCAATGATGGAGCAACAGTGGCCTCGTTAAAACCTTGCCTTTAAAAACCCCCAAACGGAGGAAAATCTAATCAAGGAAAAATAGTACCACTGTAAAGCTTGCTCATCAAACAATAACCAAACAAGCAAAACTTTTGGGCCAGTGGACAAAACAAAAATAAATGCTACAAAAATCGACCCAACAAAGCCCAATCCATGAATGAGTTGCAAGACCAACTAAATCGATTTAGAACACAAACTACAACGATGCAACCAACCGGAATTGCTTCACAACAAAAATATCTTGTAACTGCTAAAGTGGCCACAATCGACGGCACCTAATCCCCACGGATCAAAACTCAAGCAACTTCGAAAGCGTGCGATGACCCGAACACGACTTCTGAAATGGCAACAGGCCCTCTAAGGATTAACCGCGCTAAGATGGTGCATATCAGGCCAACACTAACTTTCACTCTGTGTCGCTATGTCTAGAACTAGCATAAAAGCCTTTCATCTAGTTCTCGTGGAAATATGAAGCGCAATTTGATTTCTCTTGGATGAATAATGAACTTGGCGAATGTCCACTAAGAGAGAGAGAGAGAGAGAGAGAGAGAGAGAGAGAGCGGCTTGGCGGTGGTGGTGGTGGGGGAGGAGCGGTTGTTGCAGTTTACGCGGCTATACACTATGGTGTTTATTTTTATTTTATTTTTAAAATTAATAGTATAGTGGAGCAGCTATAGTCGTAAAATGAGTTTTTTTTTTTTAATAAATAGTCTAGCCGCACGGCTATACTTGCAAATATAATATATTTAAAGAGTATAGCGGCACGGATATACTGGCTTCCCTTTTTTCATAAAGTTTTTTTAATAAATAGTATTGCCGCACGACTATACTCTTTAAATGTATACGGGGACCCTTTTTGTTTTAATATTTTTCCCCCGATTTTTATCAATAAGAGTAGTTTAGAGCATTATCCATTAATATTAGGCCATTAATGTGTCAGTAGTCAAATTTGCAATAAATTCCAAATTTAGGAGGAAAGAAATCAACACAAAAAATTGAGGAAACCAACATTTAAATCATTAAGCTCTTAAGTTTTATTTTTGTGTAAAAAGACAAAAAAGGTCATCCAACTTAATACTTAACCCTAGTACATCTATACACATTCATATTAAGTTTTAGAAAAACACAAACTCCTCTACACCCTATTTTTCTCATTATTAAGAACTGACTTTGCATGCTTTTAAATTAAAAGATTAGATATTAAGCAATTCCATTTTCTGGAAACCCAATGCAAATGACAATCTTGAAATTTTGAAGGTTTTCAAACAAATGAAAATCAATATACCCCTTTTGGATGTTATAAAACAAATTCCGTCATATTCAAAAAAATTTAAGGATTAATGCACTATCAAAAGAAAGCACAATGTTGATAAGACCGCATTTTTAACTGAAAATGTAAGTACAATTCTGAAAAATAATACTCCACTCAAGCCTAAAGATCTAGGTTGTCCCACAATTTCATGTATTATTGGGAATTTTAGCATTGAGCAAGCTTTATTGGATTTGGGTGCTAGTGTTAATTTGTTGCCTTACTCGGTTTATAAGCAATTGGGTCTTTGTGAATTAAAACCCACCTCAGTCACATTGCAATTGACTGACCAAAAAGAATAAACTATTTCAATGTAGCTGTACAGAGTTACCAAAAATCATTACAGTCCTGCAAATGCAATGCACCAAAATAAGAACAGGGAAACTGACAGGACCCGCCCCGATTATATATATATATATATATATATATATATATATATATATATATATTAATTTGATATATATATATTTTTAAAGACAATTAGGGAAAACTGGGTATAGCCGTGCGGCTGTACCATTTAAAAAAAAAGATACATACGTATATATATATTAATTTGATTCAATAGCATGTGAGAATTACGTGCATAATACGTGAATTTTGTGTGTCTTATTGGAACTTTTGTAGAGAATAGGTGTATTAAACATGAGAAATACGTGCGTACGTGTATAATACATTATTAAACGTGAAGGTGCTAGAATCTTTATACGGGTAATAACTCTGAAAAAGTAGAAAATGAAAAGGGGACAATAGATACTCGAGTAATGGCTGAATAGTAACGGATAGGGCTCTTGGGCTATGGAGAAGTTTAATTAGGACACCCAAACGATTTCACAAAAGACTTAGTAAATAGAAATCAATTATTTTGTGGACTTTTTCTATAATTTTTTATATATTACATAATAATTAATCTATAAATACTATTTAAAGTGATTCAAAAAGGCTAAGATATCACTTAATTACATATATTAAATTAAAGAAGTAGGCCAAAAAACAAACGTAAAGAAACTAATTAAATGTTTTTTAAAATGTTTGTTAAAAAGAGTATAGCCGGTCGGCTATACTATTTATATATTAAAAAAAGGACGCTCCAGCGCATAGGTGCCACGTGTCAAAAAAGGTTTTTTTATAAAGTAAAACGGGTATAGCCGGTCGGCTATACTATTTCGTTTAAAAATGGGAAATAGCCTTCAATGCCACTAGTTTTTAAGTTTTAAGTGGAAATATCAGCCCTCCCCAAAATTTTTGTAAATACCACCTATAAATATATATTTAGTGTCCACTTATTGCCCACATAACACTTTATATGAAATTTAGTTATCTTTAAGCTCTCTATTTGTTCTCTCTCTCTCTCTCTCTCTCTCTCTCTCTCTCTCTCTCTCTCTACCCCAGCTCTCCTTCTCTTTTCGTGCAGAAGTATCCCTCTCACGTAGCTCTGTCTCGCTAGCATCTGGAAACCCCTCATCGACCCCATCTTCTAGGTATGTCTTCTAAATAACGTAAGGTCGCAGCTGCTTGCAACCTTGAAGCTCTACTCCATTGCTAACCTCCAATAGGAGTTCTTGATGGTCATTTTCTTAATATATGTGGGATTCTATGAAATAGGTTTTATTTTGATTGCTTGGGCTGCTGTGAAATTGGTTTTATTTTAATTGCTTTGGGTAATGTTTTTGAATCTTGATGCTCATCCGTTTGGGTTTTTACCAAATGCATTTAGATTGCTCATGATATGTGAATCTTGAAACTTGGGATTTTCCATTTGATGTATTAGATTTGTATAGTCTAATTGTGATGATACATTGTTCAGTGCTGTGTTATTTGTGTTTTATTGCTGTTGTGTTGTTTTTATATTGCTTGTGTATTGCTGATATATTGTTGTTATATTGTTGTTGTATTGCTATTGTATTGCCTAGTTATTGTGGTTGTATTGCAGTGATGATTTGGTCATGGCTTCAAATATGTTAATGAAATGTTGTTTTGTCATGGTCAGAAATGGAGACAATTGTTATTCTGGTTTGCTACAATGGAAAATGGGTAACCTCAAAGAAGATGTGCAAATACGAAGGGGGTGACTCAAAAGGCTTAATAGTACCACGGACCATCACATTTGCTGAACTGTTGGATCGTGTGCATCAGATTGGTAATAGAAACATGGAAGACAAGGTTTGCTTAAAGTTCTCAGTTTTGATGGCCTCAAATGAGTGGAAGCACATAAAGATTGAGGATGATGATGATGTGAAATTTTTTATGAAGTACAATTGTGAGGTAACACCTTCAAAACTAGCCCCCTTACTCGTGAGTATAGAAGATAAAGGACTGCCAAATGATGTAGTTGATAGTATGCATATGACGACAAATAGTAGTCGAATGGGTCAGTTTTCAGTTGCCATTGTTGAAAGCAATGAAGTAATTCGGAATAATACAAATGTCGCTGATGTGGGAGGTGATGTTGGGACAGATTTGATGGACATGATTGATCTTAGCGAGGTGGAGGAGATGCATGGTCGTGATAATGGTACTCAAACAAATGAAGTGTCAGTGTACTCTGCCCCTCCTATTTTGGGCCGCTTGGACACATCAGCCCAGTTGCCAATTATGCGTTTAGGAGGAGAATCTGAACCCACTCGTGAACATCATTTGAGTGAAATGAGTGAACAGAACCAGTACAATGTGGCTGGTGTAAATGATGGAGAAGCATATTTGGACACAGAGTATTTGCGAAGTGATTGGAATCGGAAAAATTAAAGTTGGGCAAATTTTCTCTAGTAAGGGAGCCTTGTTGACCAACTTACGGTTGAGGGCATTGAGAGGCCACTTTCAATTTAAGGTGCAATTCTCTTGCACAAAGAGGTTGCTTGTGGTTTGTTGTCAACGTCCATGCCCATGGCGGGTCCGAGCATCGAGAATTGGAGAATACAACTTCATTATTGTGAGGTGTACAACTATCCATGAATGTGATTTGAGGTTCATAAATGACAACCATCGTCAAGCAACCGCATCACTTGTAGCCACTTCATTGAAAAGGAAGTTGAAGGATTGTCGGACAATATACAGACCAAGTGACATAATTAGAGATGTGAAACACAACTTTGGTTTGACCATTCATTATTCGAAAGCTTGGAAAGCGAGGGAGTTAGCTCTAATGTCCATTAGAGGATCAGCCGAGGAGGCATATTATATCATTCCAGCCTATTGCTATGAATTGGAGCGTATGAATCTCGGCACAAAGACACACATCCATACTGATGAGAACAATCACTTTGTATATTTTTTTAAGGCAGTTGGCGCATGTATTAGAGGGTTTCGTTCTTCCATGTGCCTAGTGATAGCTGTGGATGCCACTCATTTAAAATCCAAGTACAAGGGTGTTATGTTTGTAGCAAATGCATTCGATGGTAATCGAAATATATATCCTCTTGCTTTTGGGATCGGGGATTTGGAGACGGATGCATCATGGCATTGGTTTTTCACTAAACTTCATAAAGCCATTGGTGAGTGTCCCAATCTTGTTATCATTTCTGATCGCAATGTTAGCATAGAGAATGTCTGGAACAAAGTTTTTCCAACAGCGCAACATGGCATATGCTTTTATCATATGAAGGGGAACATAAAACGCACATGCAAGTTGAAAAAGCGAGATGAAATACTGATGCACTTTGAGCAGGCTGCGAAATCTTATTCGATTGCTGAATTTGATTGTCATTTTCGCAAGATCAAGAGGAAGGAACACGTTGCTCAATATCTTCAACAGGCAGGGTTACATAAGTGGTCTAGAGCTCACATGGATGGATGCCGCTACAATGTAATGACGACAAATATTGCGGAGTCAATAAACTCAGTCCTTAGGTTTGCAAGGATGCTGCCAGTAGTTCATTTAATAGGGGAAATTATTAATCTTCTTGTGAAATGGTTCACCGAACGGCGTGAGTTGGCTTTGAAATGCACAACAACATTGTGCCCCAATTTTGGCGAGAAGAAGTTGAGGAATAGGTTGGATGATGCTTCAAGGATGAATGTGGTTAAACTAAATAACGAACAGTATAATGTTGTGGATGGTGATATGGACGGCCTAGTACATATGACGAACAACAGTTGTAGTTGTAGGAAGTTTCAGCTTGAGCAACTATCTTGCAAGCATGTCGTTGCAGTTTGCCGCTTCTTGAACCAAAATGTATACTCTAAGGCTTCTCGATATTACACTCGAAATACTTGGTTGAATGCTTATTTGAATAGCATCTACACGGTACAGCCTCAGGGAATGTGGGTTATTCCTGAAGATGTCCGAAGTCGAGTTGTGCTACCTCCGATGGCGAAGGTCATGCCGGGCAGACGGAAGAAGCTGAGAATTCCCTCATAAGGAGAGGGCAACCGTACAAGAAAGTGCTCAAGGTGCGGTTCCACGGGCCACAATAAAAGCACTTGTCAAAACAATATTCCACTGCGTAATGTATCTTAGACAATATGATTTGTGTTGGTTTGTTAGGTACTGTCAATTTCAATTTTATGTAAGGTAGATTTGGTGTTATGTGGAATGTTAAATCTGTTAAAAATGCATAATTCGGGTTGCATTGTTATAGAGCGTGGTGTGTTCCTATTTATATTGACAATATAGCTATATATCGTATTGTACCCTTATTGCATTCAGATTGCTATTATATTGCACTTATATTGTACATATATTGATCTTATATTGTACTGGTATTGCTATTCCAATGTAAACTGTGTAAGTACGAAATAAAAGGGCCTGAAATGTAACTTCATCGGAAGGCACAATATTAAAGTCCTTACAATGCAATTATTACGCAACTACCGTGATACTCCTACTACACCTTCTTTTGTGATTACAAATTCAGACGATGAATTGGGCAAATACAAGGTGAAATGTCCTATGTGTTTGACTGGATATAGTTGGGGAAGAAGCATTATGACTGTTAACCCCAACAGATTCCTCATGTCTTGCCAAGAACACCCTTGAATTGATGCAATGTGCCCAAGCCAGTCCCAAAGCTGGACTCACTTGTCTTCCTGATGTATGCATCCACTCCAAGTTTCCCAACCTCACCCCATTGATTCCATGATGTGGCCCGATAAAATTCACCACTTGGTTGGTGACAACCACCGCCACCCCAAACTTATTTGCTAAAGCCTTCAATGTCCCTGATATCTTGAAAAACATTTCAGACCGCCATTTCAAATCTGCCGGTCTTGCCTCATATTGTGATCGGAACAATGCAGCAATGGAATCAATAACAATGAGTAGACCTGGCATTCGTGTCGTGTTCGTGTCAACCCGCTTTTCTTAATGGGTTGACACGACACGACACGATAAGAAAACGGGTTGGAAATGACCAACACGAACACGACCCGTTACAATTCGCGAATCACACGACACGACACAATTCACACGATAAGAAAATAAACTTTTTAAATAAAAATTAAAAAATCTATATTTTTGAACAAATTTTAAAGGCAAACAATACATGCCCAGAAAATACATGTCCCAAAAATCAAAATCATTCCAACAAAAGCTAATATTCTTGAAAAAGCTAACATCCATGAAGATCTGCATAGAAAAAAATCCAGGAAGATGATCCAAAGTTCAACATTTCACCAATTGCAATTTTCCTGAAGAAAAAAAAAACAACTATGAGAAAAGTATACAATAATTGATGAATATTATATTGATAAACAGGCTCTGCAACTATCTATCAATAGCTATCGGTTCCAAGAATGAAAAAAGAACGGAAAGCAAATACATTAAGATAGAGTCGTTTTTTTCCCAGCTTTCTGAGAGAATCTTTGCTTTTGATTTCGTTTTTTTCCCAACAATGGCAGTATACTTTGCTTTTGATTTCATTTTTTTTCTTCTCAAAGTCCACATAAATATATAAATTCCAAACTGAAAATCAAATAAATTTACCGAATAAATTAAGAAAAACATTCATACCTTAAGAGAGGATTTGGCAACAGAGAAGATCTTCAAAGACAGAGAGAGGAGAGATCGCAAGAAGAAGGAGAAGATGAGGACTTGAGAGAGAGAGAAAGAAAAGAAAGCTGCGGTAGAATGAAGAGATGCTAGGGTTAAGGTATTTTTTTTAAGAATAGAAAATTACAAAATTACCCCCGCTTAATGGGTTGGTTCGTGTATTCGCGAATGGACACCGAAACGACCCGTTAGCTTAACGGGTGGCTAACGGGTCAACACGATAGCAACACGACACGATAACTCCAACCCGAATACTGAATTTTTCGTGCGAATTCGTGTCGTGTTATCGTGTCGTGTGAGATTTTGCCAGGTCTAACAATGAGCTTGATAGGTAACCGGGTGTGATCAATGGCAATAAATGCTTGAATGCCTTCAAGGACATGGATGAGTTGTTCAGCATCATGAACGCCATGAACATATATGTCTTCCAATGCCTCCAACCGTATTAAGTTGGGGTATGATGCATGATAAAGTTTGGCTAGTTGTTGCAATCGACGAAATAAGAAGCTGAATTCTGTGAATATGTAGAGGGAGGAGCCCCCTAGTCCGCCATGTGAGGGTGGGAGCTGAGCTCTTATCGTTAGTTGGAGACAAAGTTGCGTCTTCCCGGAACCGCTTTCCCCTACAAATTCTGTTATGGAGGTGCAGGGTATCCCACCGGCCAAGCAGCCATCAAGTATTGGGCATCCGATGGATAATTTAGGGGTTGAAAGAGGAAGTAGCATGAGGTTTTGTGGTGTCATGTTTCTATAATTGAGGGGGGATGTGATGGTGATGCTGGTGCAAGCCATGAATTGTATATATAGAGTCCATATTGAAGGTGTGTAATGTAGGCCATGTGTCCTTTCAGGGATGTATACTTCATCCAGTCCACCTGAAATATTAATATTTTTTTATTTTTTACTTTTTTGTTTTGTTTTAATTTTTGTTGTGTTTGTGGACCAAAAAATAAACAAAAAAGTCTGATGACAACCTAGTGCAATATTATCCTATTGTAACTCTATTTTCCTCTTATTGTGACTCTATTGCACTCTTATTGATATTATATTGCCATTATCCGCATGTGTATTGTCCAGTTATTGCCGCTATAATCGTTTGAACTGGACAGGGATAAAGGAAATTGTATACGCACAAATACAAAAAGAGGCTTCATATTTCCATCACATCCAAGTCCAAAACATACATAATACAACAAGAGGCCACCTCATAGTTACATAATACAAAAAGAGGGCACCTCATAGTTCCATTCTATAGGTTGTTTCCACAACATTCCTTGAATAACATAACTGCAGTGGCAGGGGCAATTTCAATTTTTGCTTTCATACCCTTTATATGTAGGAGATGCATACGGGCATGATAACGAGACCGAATTGTGCGCTTTTTGATGACACCCCACCTAGCTTGGCCGTCCACAATTTTTGAAACTATGTCTGCATGGAGATTTTTCCAAAACATGGTGTTGCCTCGACATTGCTGCAGACCATGGACCAAGTCTGCAGTCAGTGAATTTGCTGACTTGGTTGGTGTTTCAGTCTCCCTTCCTTCAGTAATTGAAAGCGTTGAGTTTGGTGTGAGGTTAGGGTCCATGGTTTTGGATATTTATTGTGGGGTGGTGGACGACTTAATTGGACAAAACTGGAACTTAATGCGATGTGAGTGAAATGAGTGGGGAAGGTAATGGCTGTAATGGCTGCAAGCAGGAGTTAATGTGATTGAAGTTTTCTGTTGATGGAGCTGGGTTGAAGTTTTACATAGGGAGGTATTAATGAGGTGGAGTAAATGATTCAGAAATTGGCGGGACAGATTGGAGGGAGTAATTGGCGGGATTCTCTGGCGGGAGTTATTACCTATATACTGTTTCAATATTTTCCTATATTTGTATTTTGAAATTTCTGAAATTGGTAATTTTCCCATTTCATAATTTAAAGAATTTGCATAATTTGCCTAATTTACCGACAAATTAAAATTGTCCATACGGTAATTTTCCTATTTCCCATTTCTGCCATTTCAATTCGTTTCCAAATTTCCAAATTTCCAAATTTCCAATTGTCCAATTTTCCAATTTTTAAATTTTAAATATTTTTCCAATTTTCTAAGTTTCTAATTTTTCAATTTTAAATATTTTTCCAATTTTCTAAGTTTATAATTTTCCAATTTTCCAATTTTTCAATTTTAAATATTTTTCCAATTTTCTAAGTTTCTAATTTTCTAATTTTCCTATATCGTATTTGCCAAATTTCCTTTTTCCTATGTTCCTATTTCTTTGTGGCAATTTTCGTATTTCACCACATTTTGATATTTTCCTATATTTGTAAGTTCTAATTTCCCAATCTTCGTTTCCAAATTTCCAATTTTCCTATTTCGTAATTGCCTAATATTCTTGTTCCTATGTTCCAATTTCCTATGTGGCAATTTTTGAATTTTCCCAAATGTTAACAATTTCCTGTATTTGTAATTTGGAATTTCCCAGTAAGGTATTTTTCCATTTTCTGATTTTCCAATTTGGTTTTTTTTATTTTCAAAATTCCTTTTTTTTGTTTGTCAATTCCTTTGATTGCTTAGTTATGTAGTCCATGTATTGCCTGAAATGCACAGCCAAAGAGTCAATGGTGCACATTGCACTCCCATCAAATTAATGGACCAACTACATACCCAATTTTGTCATATATACAGATGTCACTAACTCCTTATTCAATACAATATAAAATAGACAAGTTCCTATATATAACAGAAGCATTGGCTCAATATCTTCACGTCAAGTAAACATAGAAAGGTTATTATTCTCAACTTACTACAGACTTACAATATTGTTGTTTTCAAGTTTTCAGATGTCAAAAGTAGAGACTGAATGTACTTTGGAATATTTGTTTTTTGCAGACTGCAGCTGTAAATTGTCCCACCAATACTTCATCATGTCGGACGTACGCCCTCCAAACGACCATGTGTGTTACCCGAGAGACCAGCCATGGCATGTGCCGTTCCCATCTCCACCTCTGACTCCAAATCACGATCCCACTTCATCCGGAAGTGAGGCTGAGAGCAATGATCCACTTGACCAAATCTCTACAGTGAAACACGAGCTCCAATATTTTTGTAAGGCAACAGATTGGTGGGAGACCAAATGTGATATTGATGGCCAAGTGATGGGAAACTTGGCCAACAAGTTGAACAAAGCATATGCTGGAGAAGTGAAGCAAACTCTAAAAGCAAGAAGTCGGAGCAAAGAGTTAGAGTCCTTGAAGTTAAAATTGGAAGAGACAAAGAAAAATGTTGTCCAACAATTCAGAAAATCTGAAGAATATAACCATTAAATGGTTGAATGTTTCAACAACGGGTTCGAGATCTTCCGAGATTAAGCTTCGGTCGTCTCACCAGACTACAATTGGAGCGAAATTGATGTAGCTGGTGTCTGGCAGGTGCTCAATACGGGTGGAGAGGGAATGGCTCATCATACTCTCGTGCATGCAGCGAGGAAGAAGGCCAAAGACATGGATCTGTTGATGGACCTCTAAAAATTTACATTTACCAGGGTTTGTGCAGCTGGGTAAGGGTGACTGCTGGTTCGGTTGATGTTATGGCAGGTGAGGTGATGTGAAAGTGTTGGCTTTGTTTTCCATTCGCGGGATAGTATTGTTAGGGTTCGGGGTAGTATTATTTTGCATGTCTCACGTGAAGGTTGTCTGAACAGGAAGTCTGCGAATTGTATGTAATTTGACCTAATATTGCTATCATATTATATGTATATTGTCTTAATAGTGCTATCATATTGCATATATTGTATTCATATTGCGACCCTATTGTGTATATATTGCGCTTATATTGCTATATTATTCCGTGTATATAACAGAAGCATTGCCACCCTATTGTGTATATATTGCGCTTATATTGCTATATTATTCCGTGTATATTGACCTACTATTGAAATTCTATTTTATGTATATTGACTATGCCTCTGAAGGGGTTTAGGATTTAGGGCCTATGTCATTGGAAAAGAAGAAGTAGATGAGAAATACAATGTGCCTTTCAAAAAGAGGCATTCAGCTGCATCATAATTATACCGAAACATGTTTATGAACTAATCTTTAAAAACAATAAGTATAAAAATATTATTTTTTAAAACTGTGAATGCATTCCCGTAATTGACAAACAGAAAGTTGGTTTTTGCAAACTGTGAATGCAATTGCATGTCTTGTTTGCAATTACCTAGTTACTGTTTGGCAATTTGTGTAACAACCCGGTCCTAAATTAATAGTTAAATATTAAATTATTCAGAAAAAGGACAATTTTACCCCAGGATTGATTAAATAATTAAAATAAGAGGAAATAAGTTTAAGTGAGAAAATAAATTTGAAAAGTAAAATATTATTTAATATTAAGATGGGGTAAAAAGGTCATTTTAAGTTTGGGAAGGAATTTGGGAATTTAGATTGGACCATTGCGTAGAGCACGTTGGAACGAGTCCGTAGACACGTAGTGGTCTCGAATCGGAGTTGTAACGAAGAAATGGCGATCAAAAGAAGTTCAGTGGCATAACCGTAAATATTTCGAAGTTTAGCTTTTTATAAACCCAGAATTTCTGAGTTTGAGGGAGCTCGACCAGCTGACTTCCAAAGGGGATATCTCTCAGCCCCGACCACCAAATCGAGCAAGACCAGTGCCAAACGAACCACCTCGCTCCCCTCTTTCAGTCGCAGCCCAGCCCAGCCTCGATCCGCCGTCGTGGTCGCCGGAAACCGCCACGAAACAGGGCGGTTTGGACAGTTTTTGATGCAATTTCGCGGAGCTCGTTCGAACACCTCCGGCCACCAAATCGGACGAGTGAGGTATGGTTTTCTAGCTATTTTCCATGCTCTAGCTGCTGGTTGGGTAGGATTTCATAAATTCCAAGCGTAAATACTTCGATTGTTAAGTTAGGTTTCAGCCGGTTTTGAGGGTGCGATTCCGGCCACTTCTGTCCAGTTTTTGGGGTATGTCCAAGAACAAAAGTGGCTCCAAATTAGGGGTTTTACCTAGGGTAGGAGTTTGGAGCCGTGATTTTGAGATTTTCGGGCGATGCGATATCGCTTTGGACACCCACGCGCTGCCAGCGCGTGTGGCGGCGCGTGGGCACTGTATTAGAGGGGTATTTAAGTCCCAATGCGATCCCCTGGTCCTCACGAGCGCGTAGGATTTCGCGGATCTTAATTCGGATAACGTTTGAACCCCGAACGGATCTCGCATAATGTGTGATTTCCGGGTTCAGCATGTTGAACCGTTGGATCGTAGTCATGTTCTGGTATGTTAATCTAGGTAATTCCAGGATCGCATAGTATTTGACGGATCATAAAAGGGAGTCCTGGTTACTCCAGGAATGTCAACCCTAGAGCGAGTTTTACAGTAAACAAACCAGTTACAGATCCGGCCCAGAGGAAAGAACTACGTGTGGCTTGATCCCTCAGTAAGGGTACGTAGGCAGCCTACAGTTATCAGGTGCAGCCACGAGTTAGGGCCTTAGGGTTTGTGCTATTGTTTTTCAGGACACTTTGGTCATTTTTGACCCATGGCCACCAGGTGTCAGTTTAATTAGGATTTGACCCGGATTCCAAAGTGGAATTTGGGTCAGGTCGTTTCAATTTGAATGTTGTGTTTGCAATTACCTAGTGACTGGTTCGCAATTTGAATGTTGGGAAATGTTCTCAAAATATAGGCATGTGCCCAAAGTCTTGGAATACATATGCTCAAACCCTCTGATTGCTATCCAAAGGTATCTTGGCAAAATCAGTTGCTTTTTTTTGGGTTCAATTTTCTCTGGTGCACAAACTTGTTATGATATATGTTATGATAACAGGCTGCTTTTTTCAAATAAAGCAATGCTAGGAAGTTTCTTTTGAAGAAGCAGGTTGTTTGTCCTGCCCTCTGGATTCTGGTGTAAAGCATATTAGTCAAATAATAGGAAATTAGATATATAACGATGCATTTAAATTTGGAATATTAATATGAACCGAAAATAATTACAAGAACAAACAGTTGGTTATAAAACAGAAAACAAAGTCAAAAATGATTCTAGACTGATTTTTGGCCTCCCAAAAAACAGAATCCAAACTGCTTGATCTAAGTGAAGACTGAATTCATAGTAAGGATTCCAATTTTCCACCACAGCTTCCATGTCTGCATATTCATAGTAACGATTCCAAATTTCCAATTAAATTCTGACTAAATGGGCAAGTGATAAGTGAAGACTGAATTAAATTGAGAAACATTACCACATCTACCTTATATATACGCCTCCCCCCTGAAAGCCTCTATCGCAAGCTTAAGTCGGTAATAGGTGATCTTCGATGGGTCAACTTTATCCAAAGAAATGCCGGCAGTCAGATGCTCGATGAATTTCACTGTCATTATTCCGCAAGAGGCACTGTCGGGCCAATAAGTTCAGAAATTAGAATTGCACTTATTTACAATATCGCTAAACTCCACTACATTAACATAGGTTACTTACCCATCACATTGTTGCGGTACATCTCCAATGCTGCAAATTGTGAATGGCGTATACTTGGACATCTGCATCCCCTTTTGCTTCACCTCTTCAACCTCAGAAGCGTCATAAAAGTGCATATCATACAGCACTCGTGCCAAAGTGTCGCTAATGGGCTCAAGATATTTAACCAACTTGGACCGTGAGGTAAAAGAAATATAGGAGTCATACATAGTCGCAGTATGTCTCACGAAGTCGATTTCTACTGCCACCCAATGGCACCCTCCAAGATTATACGGAAAATACACCTTCCGGACTTTGGTCCATGGTTGCGCATACCCATGTTGCCATGTACCGTGCACAAAGTGATGTATCTTTTTTAGGTAGCTGGGTGGAAGGTCAGCGGTTTTTTGAGCAGCTGCTTTCTTCGATACTCGTTTCTTTGTAGGCGGTTTGATCGGCTCTAAAAATTGCTGCAAACATTGAATTGCAGGCACATTACATAATGAAGAAAGGATGACATAGAAGCAGTGAATTGTAAAATGTTAACATTTTTACCTGTAAACAACAATCTGCAGTTGTCCAGTGGGTTCCAAATAGCAAAGGATGAGAGAGCTGTCTTTTCTGTATGAGAAACGTCGCCATGTCAAGGTGCTGAAAGTTGACAGAAATAATATGACCACAATTTTGTAATACAAATGTACACATAACAAAGGTGAGAAAACAATTGAATTATCCTAATGAAGTAGGGTTCAAATTCTTACCCTCGAGCTAACCCATTCGGTATCATGTATAAGTTTGTAAAAAAAAATCTGGGCCAACTGAACTTTGTTCGAGCTGCACCTCCGCACTACAATAGCCAAACTTCCAACGGTGAATTTTGTACTCATGTAATAATTCGAACATTGTATAATATGACAAATACATACATGTCTATTAAAGGTACCTATATTTTTTGGAACGTATATCACTTCATACTAACATTAATATTGGATTTCGAAGGTAAAAAATCCTGACCTTATATCAGTTTTCCAAGTAGTGCAAAACTGTATTACTGCCTTGACTTCGTGAATGGGGAGGGGTTTTGTTGGATCAAAATATGGCTGGGTTGGCTCCGCATCCGAAGTAGTCATCGACCTCTTCTTCCTCAAGGGATTGATAAATGGACTCAACAATGTGGTGGCCGGTCGTTTCTTTCTGCACCCTTTACCTTCCATATCTT